>CAMXCT020001956.1:20381-100381 GCA_947184155.2 Cladocopium goreaui
AATGTGGTTTTTCGGCATTTCAAGGGAACCTTGGGAGGTTTCCTACGACATTTTCCCTCGCAAAACCAACCCAGTCACCGGTCAACAAAGTTATAACAACAACTGCACACAGAATCATAGAACAGCCTACACTGTCAACCCCAACCCGGATGAAAATACTGATTCCAATAGATTCCACTTACACATGCTAACCCATACTGTATAGTCATGCTTGAAGATTCCAAACCTATATAGTAAACCATGATTGAAATCTATTCAATCTATTCTGATTCTACAATTCTGTACAGCAAACGTTTTTTCCATCCAGGATTGACATTCATTGCCCATGATTTAGCCCCCCCTGCATCGCCAGGGTCGTTTCGCAAAGTCGGCCCCAGCGAGCTCCGGATCACCCCAGTCGGGCTTGGGAAAAACAGGCGGCGCCGGCGCTTTCTCAGGTGCTTTCTCCGGTGTCTCGGGATGGAGATGGCCTTGGCGACGCCATCAAAAGCGATGACATACAGATTTGCTCAGTTCTTATGATGTTGAGGTATGACAGGTATGATGTGCGATTCTATTTCATGCGGAACCATCAGAAATCATCAGAAATTCCTCACCGGATAGGGGAAAATTCCTGCGTCATAGGCACGACACGCGTCGCCATGTTTGCACCGGCCTTCCAGGAAATGTCGACAGGTCTTTTCAGCCATGGCAGGGGCGGAGCTGACTGATGCCAAGGGATCGGCAAATCCTCGAAGGACCTGTTGAACAACCTCTTATAAGGGGGAGTTCTCAACAAACAAACATAGACATCTGGTTGGCTAGGTTTGGCTAGTCGTAAGGCCAGATGCAATTCAGCTCCTGGCAAAGTGCTAGTGCCTTTCAAGGCACTTTCGGCTGCGGTTGACAGGGTTTTCGGCAAAAACGATGGGTTTTGCTGTCAAGCTTTCCAGCATCTGAAATACCAACAGTCTCAGAGTTTCCACTTTGCATTCGGATGGCAAAAAAACGAGCGCTGATCTAAACAGCTGAAAAAAACACAAAAAACAAACAAACCAACTGTTGATAATTATGATCCTCTTAACCCGTATTATCTTTCATGACTATATGAGTTTGTCTGAGAATGGGTACCCCAATGTATGGCAACTTTAAGTGGAACCATTATGAACGATATCCCTTTTCAGACAAACCCATAACGCTGACGCACTCATTCATCCCAAATTCATCCCAACCAACAGCTGTCAGCTCTTTTCTGGCCATCAGCTGGTTGAGGCTAGAAGTGATGCAGCAAGCTCCCTCCTTCGTCGCTGATGGCTGTCGCAATCACTGCCTGCAACTCAGCCGCTGGAAGAATCACAAGAAGAGTTGAAATAAACCAGGAAGTTCTCAGGGTTGCTGGGTTCAAATCTATGACAACCTGCCTTGTACCACTTGTACCATAAACATGCAGGTCATGTTTGAACTTATGTAGTCTAGCTTGTGAAACCACTCCTAGAAATCGGAGTGTCGGGAATGTCACGATCAGAATGAGAACCGTGAACCTTCATCTGCAGAAAAACTCACTATTGTTTGGCAACAGTCATTGTTTCCTGTTGATTTTTCTTTGGACCGATCCAATGACGAACGTTCCAAATTACTTTTCCGACACTCTTGAACTTGTGTCGCAATGTAGTGGGCAGCAGATTGAGCAAATGAGCAAAATTACTTTACTTCGTGTGATCCCCACCATGACATTTATACATTTTCTTACTGGCAAATCTTCTGGCATATGATCTGGCATATCTTCTGGCATATCTTCTGGCATTCTATCTGGCAAATCTTCTGGCATTCTATCTGGCATATCTTCTGGCACTCTATCTGACATATCTTCTGGCATTCTATCTGGCATATATTCTGACATATCTTCTGGCATTCTATCTGACATATCTTCTGGCATATATTCTGACATATCTTCTGGCATATCTTCTGGCATATCTTCTGGCATATCTTCTGACATATCTATCTGGCATATCTTCTAGCATATTTTCTGGCATTCTATCTGGCAAATCTTCTGGCATTCTATCTGGCATTCTATCTGGCATATCTTCTGGCATTCTATCTGGCATTCTATCTGGCATATCTTCTGGCATATATTCTGACATATCTTCTGGCATTCTATCTGGCATTCTATTTGGCATTCTATCTGGCATATCTTCTGGCATATTTTCTGACATTCTTTCTGACATTCTTTCTAACTTTCTTCTGCACATTCTTTGTCCCATATCTTCCCACATGAGGTCCGGCAGGGAACACTGGGCGGGGATGGTCGTGGTTGAGGTCCGGCAGGGAACACTGGGCGTGGATGGTCGTGGTTGAGGTCCGGCAGGGAACACTTGGCATGGATACTCGCGGTTGAGGTCCGGCAGGGAACACTTGGCATGGATACTCGCAGATGAGGTCCGGCAGGGAACACTGGGCGTGGGTGGTCGTGGTTGAGGTCCGGCAGAGAACACTGTGGATCGCGGGTCGCAGTTGAGCAAGGACAACGAGGACGACGAGGACGACGAGGACGACAAGGACGACAAGGATGACAAGGAGGACGAGGAGGAGGAGGCAACTGACATAAAATCTAACAACCCTCACCTGGCAGGTGGGGAAAACCCTTTGCAAGCCTCACGACACCTCTCAGAGCCACAACTTGGTTTAGCACCATCCCCATCGCAGTTGCCCTGCCTCCACATCGTTCAGGGTCTGTCTAAAAGACTTCTGATTGTTTCCCAAGCTGTAGTCCAGCAAGGCCTCATAATGGTACCAGGTCGCTCTCGGTCTGCCCCCCAGCTGACCGTAGTGGGGTTCTTACTTCAAGTATAAGAAGAGTTGCATGTTTGCGCTTTGGAACTTGGTTGCTGGTGCCGCTGCAGGGTGCCGCTTGGTTGCTACTGCCGCTGCAGGGTGCAGCTGCAAGGTGTGCGGTTTGCCGTGTTTGCGCTGCGGAGCTTGGTTGCTGGTGCCGCTCTTGGGTGCTGCTGTCAGAGTGCGGTGTGCATTTTGGAGCTTGGGGCGCTGGTGCCGCTGTGCCGCGACGGGGGCCGCCGCTGTCAGAGTGATGTGCGCCTACGCACTATATGTCAGATGTTTTGAATGGGGCACCACTCAAACACTTAGACATAGAAGTAGCCAGGGTCATAGGAAGGATAATATAGGAGGATCCCAATCCCATGCTATCCCAAAAATACCTGCTACAGTCTGAAGAGACCATGATATGAGCCGACCATAAACCACTGGCCAAACATGGTTACCCGATTGGGAACCTGCAGAACCCGTATCAACCGATGCCCGCAATGCCCATCCCCGAAGCGAATGTGAGCTCCGGACCTTATGCAGCCGCAATGGGTACCTTCACTGGGATGAAGTGAACACATGCTGAATGAAACCCTTAGCGTATTGATCTTGGGAGTGCTTAGATATGTATATGTATGTATGACATATATACAGAGATATATATAGATATATGTATACAATGTATATATATATATCTCTATATAGATACATACATACTATGATTCTTTGTATATCTACACGTGAGCATGTCTTCTGATAGAGGCCATTCACCAACCATTTATCCACTACTTGGGATAAACAAAAAAAATGTATGGACCTGCTGAAATAGAGTACCTTTAAATCACTTCTTCATCTTCATGTTCCTTTCATTTCCTATTCAAATGGCACAGTTTTTTTGGGGGTATACCTCATTTTCAGACCAATAATTCATGAATATTGTTTGTGAGTCATCTCATCTTTGTCATAGCTTCTTCCCAAGATATCCCAACTATCACTCTTATACAAAGCTATATATAAACACACACTTATATATATAATAATATATACAAGCGCATGATATACATACACACACATATATATATATATACAAACGCATTATATCTCCATTTACCAAATATATATATATGACCCAATATTATCAGTTTTATTGATGGTAAGTTCTATATTATGTCATACAGTAAGATATTCCCATCATTTTCCATTTGGTTCGATATGTACCAACATATGACACTTTTTTCCAAGTTATATACCCATACATATCCCCATCATGTCGCCATTTACCACTATATCCCTATTATACCTCCATTATATCCCCACTATTACAAGTGTTTTGCAATGATACAGCCATTCTATGATATATTATTGTTAGGTTATATTTATCATAATATATTCCAATGACAATTATCCCAACTATTACCGACCTTTCTAATGATATATGCGCATATGTATATACCACGAAGACTACCCATGATATCCCCATTTGCTATTAGCTGGAGTAGCTCCAACATGCTCCAACTATTGGCGAGTTCTATTCCCATCATATCACAGCCATTACCGTTGATCTGGGAAGAATATAACCTAATTCCATAGCTGTGTTAAATTACCAAAAGGTACCATCAATATAATCCCATACAATAATATCACGGGATATTCACATCATATCCCAAATAGTTTGACATAGCCAGTCATCCTCCCAACGTATCATGATAGCATAGAGAGAATATAATATAAATGGCTATACATTAAAAAAACATGGGATACTATTCCCAACATACCCGAAATACTTTGAGATAGTGACTATCTCAGTCATATTCCCATGAGATATAATACCAGATAATGTTCCCATACAATATCCCAATTACCAAAGGGTACTATCAATATTTGTTGTCAGATAGTCAGTCATAATGTTATTCTTCCCAACATTCAATGGATTAAGGGAAAATTTACAGGAAAACCCGCCCTACCATCTGGTTATTTAACATAGCCATGGAAAATGGCCCATTTATAGATGGTTTTCCCATTAAAACCTCCATTTATAAGGGATTTTCCATGGCTATGTTAAATAACCAGAGGGTATATCCTATTTCACGGGGGTTTCCCCATGGTTTCCGGCTTCGATTTTCTCTTCCAATCCATTGAAACATGGCCTGATGCGCCATGGCCGCGGGTCACTCCACGTGGCTCCTGCACCAGGTGCTCACCTCGTTGCCCGTGTAGCCGTGCGCCTGGCGCTGCAAAGCTGTGGACCTTGGAGTATCTACGTGGCACCGCATATATCATATATATATATATATGCGTATCGTTCTATTATGTATATGTATGTATTAATATATACATATACCGTTATATATGTTGTGTACATATGTATATATATATACACACTTATATCAATTACATATATTTTCTATGATATAGGTGCATCTATCACAAGACTCGCAGCCACTCCTCGAGGAACTGATCTAAGTAGCTCCAATTAACCACCTGACCTTCAGAGTGAGGTGCGCTGCGTCACTTCAAAAATATCATCTGGGGATACAACCAACCATAAGGAAAACATAGTGGGAATATATCGGGGGTATATATAATATATACAGTATATATAGTATAATCAACATGATCTACATTTTTTGGGGCGGACGGGGATATAAGCAACCAATCAGGGGGATATATACTGGGAATATAATAGGGATGCATTGGGGATATCGTGGATATACAACCAACATGATCTATGGCTATTTGGGGGTATGGGGATGTATGGGGATATAAGGGAAACGTCGTGGGATGCTTTTTGAAGTATCGTTTGAGATATTATAGAACCAGCAGTTGGAAAACTATTGGGAAATCTCTAATTATCCCCAGTAATATCGGGCGGTATTGTAGCCCCCAAACTAACCATCAACCAAGCGAGGCTTTTGAAACTGTTAAGTAAGATGGGGCTGGAACCGATGTATGTTGGTATTCTTATGTATTTTGGGTCCCTTTGTTGTGCCCAGTTGGACAGCGTCATCAAAAACCTGGCTGCGAACTGGTTCTACTTGTTTGTTTGTAGCTATTCCAATAGATTAGTAGAACCCCAACATTAGCAATCAACCAATGGGCTTTGGCTTTTGCCCAGTTGGTAATCTGCATCTTGAGCTTCGGGCGGAAGGCGTGATCCGGCGGTAGCAGGTTGACATCCTGAACATCCATGGAAGCCTTCAGGGCACCATTTGGTGAGCCCCATTTAGTTTATAGTCCTTCCATGTCCTTCCCACAAAGGTGCAAAAGTATGAAAAAGTAAATCAGTCAAGATTCACTCTATCTTCTTGGGGGTTACTATAAGTATCAACCATCAACAATCAATGGGATTTAATGGGAGTGGGATCAATGGGATAATGGGAAACTCATCGGAACTAAATGAGGTGTTCAAGCTAGCCTTGTTTGATTGCTAAAGGGTACGATCTGGTAAACTAACATAGCTATGGAAAATATCAATTTTAAATAGGTATATCAACTATAAGATTGCCAATTTCAATAGCTATGTTTGATTACCAGAGGGTAACCCTCTGAAACCCTGAATGTCCAAAATAGCTGGAACCCACAAAGTGGTGGCATCTCTATGTTGTTTGCCATTCAAATCTTACGTTCACTACCGTCATGCAATAGGCCCACGCCACAAAGTTACAAGCACCTACTGGTAGCAATCAATGGGATGGGACTGGGGACCCACCATCACCTGGTTGGTGATATGGTTTCAACATGTTTCAACCCAACCCCAAAACACTGGCCAATGCAAGATCATCAAAGTAGGGGTGAAGAAAAAGAGAGTTGATACACCGTGAAATGCCACCACATATTCACAAATGCAAATGCTGTAGATTGTAGACATTGTAGACGAAATGAATCTAGATGACTCAATGCCCCAACCTGTTGTATTTTTGGGACCAACATCTCCTTAGGGCTTCCTGTAGCTTGGTCCCCAAATGGTTTCCTGGGAAATCTGGGAATCTCCATCCTGTGGACGGAAGTGCTGTTCGACCTCAGAGGCGTGGCTCTGGCTGTGATAAAGACAAAGACTCTATAAAATCATGATTTTACCAAAGGAATGATTCCGCCGGCCTGCCGGCGTGTCTGATTGTGAGGTGTTGTTCTTCTGCTTGTTCTTGTTTTGTACTTGATTCTGTTCTTGGCTTGTACTTGTTCCTTTGTTCTCTCCCCGCACATCTTTGCCTCGTCTGAATTGAGTCAACCCCCCCTCCCCCCTTCTCTTCTACCACTACCACTACCACTACCACTACCACGACCACTACCACTACCACTACCACTACCACTACCACTACTACTACTACTACTACTACTACTACTACTACTACTACGACTACGACTACGACTACGACTACGACTACGACTACGACTACGACGACGACGACGACGACTACGACGACGACGACGCCTACTCCGACGCGTACTCCGACTTCGACTCGTCAGAAGCTTTGACGCACAGAAGCTTTTACACACAGACGCGTTGACACACAGACGCTTTTACACACAGCAGCTTTTGCACACAGAAGCTTCTACACACAGACGCTTTTACACACAGAGGCTTTCCCGGCCTCCGTCCAAAAAGCTCTCCCCCAGCAGAGTGATGGATTTTTGGTGTTTTTTACACACAGACGCTTTTACACACAGAAGCTTTTACACACAAACGCTTTTCCACACAGAGGCTTTCCCGGCTTCCGTCCCAAAAGCTCTCCCCCAGCAGAGTGACGGATTTTTGGTGTTATTTTCCACGCAAACGCTTTTACACACAGAAGCTTTTACACGCAAAAGCTTTTACACGCACAACAGCTTTCACGCAGAAGCTTTTAGAGGCTTTTACACATAGAACCTTTGACGCACAAAAGCTTTTACACACAAACGCGTTTACACGCAGAAGCTTTTGCACACAGAAGCTTTTACACACAGAAGCTTTTACACACAGAAGCTTTTACACACAGAAGCTTTTACACACAGACGCTTTTACACACAGAAGCTTTTACACACAGAAGCTTTTGCACACAGACTTTTACACACAGACGCTTTTACACACCGAAGCTCTTACACAGAAGCTTTTACACACAGAAGCTTTTATACACAGAAGCTTTTACACACAGACGCTTTTACACACGGGACACACAAAAGCTTTTACACACAAAGGCGTTTACACGCAGAAGCTTTTTACACACAGAAGCTTTTACACACAGAAGCTTTTACACACAGAGGCTTTTACTCACAGACGCTTTTACACACAGACGCTTTTACACACAGAAGCTTTTGCACACAGAAGCTTTTGCACACAGACTTTTACACACAGACGCTTTTACACACAGACGCTTCTAGACACAGAACCTTTTGCACACAGAAGCTTTTACACACCGAAGCTTTTACACACAGAGGCTTTTACTCACAGACGCTTTTACACACAGGCGCCTTTACACACAGAAGCTTTTACACACAGAACCTTTTGCAGAGGCTTTTACTCACAGACGCTTTTACACACAAGCTTTTACACACAGAACCTTTTGCAGACAGAAGCTTTTCTACACACAGAGGCTTTTACTCACAGACGCTTTTACACACAGGAGCTTTTACACACAGAACCTTTTGCAGACAGAAGCTTTTACACACAGGAGCTTTTACACACAGAGGCTTTTACTCACAGACGCTTTTACACACAGGAGCTTTTACACACAGAACCTTTTGCAGACAGAAGCTTTTACACACAGAAGCTTTTACTCACAGACGCTTTTACACACAGGAGCTTTTACACACAGAACCTTTTGCAGACAGAAGCTTTTACACACAGAAGCTTTTACACACAGAGGCTTTTACTCACAGACGCTTTTACACACAGGAGCTTTTACACACAGAACCTTTTGCAGACAGAAGCTTTTACACACAGAAGCTTTTACACACAGGCGCTTTTACACACAGAAGCTTTTACACACCGAAGCTTTTGCACACCGAAGCTTTTGCACACCGAAGCTTTTGCACACCGAAGCTTTTCCACACAGAACCTTTTGCAGACAGAAGCTTTTACACACAGAAGCTTTTGCACACCGAAGCTTTTGCACACAGAACCTTTTGCACACAGAAGCTTTTACACACAGAAGCTTTTGCACACCGAAGCTTTTACACACAGAAGCTTTTACACACAGAAGCTTTTGCACACCGAAGCTTTTGCACACAGAACCTTTTGCAGACAGAAGCTTTTACACACAGAAGCTTTTGCACACCGAAGCTTTTGCACACAGAACCTTTTGCAGACAGAAGCTTTTACACACAGAAGCTTTTACACACAGAAGCTTTTACACACAGAACCTTTTGCAGACAGAAGCTTTTACACACAGAAGCTTTTACACACAGAACCTTTTGCAGACAGAAGCTTTTACACACAGAAGCTTTTGCACACCGAAGCTTTTGCACACAGAACCTTTTGCAGACAGAAGCTTTTACACACAAAAGCTTTTACACACAGACGCGTTGACACACAGACGCTTTTACACACAGCAGCTTTTGCACACAGAAGCTTCTACACACAGACGCTTTTACACACAGAGGCTTTCCCGGCGGGCGGCATCCGAATCGGTCACCAGGATCGGTCACCAGGATATCCGAATCGGGAACTAAGAATCGGTCACCGGATTTCCAGGATCGGTCACCGGATTTCCAGGATCGGACACCAGGATAGCAGGATCGGACACCAGAATCGGACACCGAGAATCGGTCACCAAGCAGATCAAGACATGTTAGGGTGTAGCAACTATACCAAACCAACCCGAATCGGTCACCAAGCAGATCAAGACATGTTAGGGTATAGCAACTAAACCAAACCAACCCGAATCGGTCACCAAGCAGATCAAGAAATGTTAGGGTATAGCAACTAAACCAAACCAACCCGAATCGGTCACCAAGCAGATCAAGAAATGTTAGAGTATAGCAACTATACCAAACCAACCCGAATCGGTCACCAAGCAGATCAAGAAACGTTAACTATCATTTCCCCTTTCCGAGACGCGTTTTTCGTTTGGCCCTCTTGGACGGCTAGATGCTCAGAGTGGAAGATGTCGATTGGAAGCTGTTGTTTCTTTTGCTGAACGGTTTGATTGAAAATGCTTGAAGTGTTGCTGAGCAGGGCATGACTAATTTCGCATGACAATGAAACAGTCTTATTGATGTGAGACGAATTCATCAACATTAGAGGCCCTTACTGTTGATAAATTTCTTGCCGCGCATCACCCACTATCATTTCCCCTTTCCGAGGCGCGTTTTTCGCCTGGCCCTGTTGGGAGGCTAGATGCTCAGAGTGGGAGATGTCCAATAGACACTGTTTTTTTAGCAGAAGGGTTCGATTGAAAATGTTTGAAGTGTTGTTGAGCAGGGCATGACTAGTCTCGCATGAAAACGAAATGGTCTTATTGATATCAGACGAATTCATCAACATTAGAGGCCCTTACTGTTGATAAATTTCTTGCCGCGCATCACCCACTATCATTTCCTGTTTCCGAGACGCGTTTTTCGTCTGGCCCTGTTGGGAGGCTAGATGCTCAGAGTGGGAGATGTCCAATAGACATTACTTTATCTTTAAGCAGAAGGGTTTGATTGAAAATGTTGTTGAGCAGGGCTCTTGAACTACTTTGATTGCCTGGATCGCTACCGTATACTCGGAACATTGGCTAGCATTCAGACCCGAACATATCTGTATGTTTGTGAGGGCGTCAAAAGATCTCAGCCCGTATCCTTTCACCCATAGTTACTAAAGCTATGTGGCCACATTTTCATCCGAGGCAAGATGCGCAATGATGCAGATACAATTCAGTAATCGCACTGATTCTATTTATTGTTTGGAAATGCAGAGTTTCGCATTCAACCCAAAGTAGCCTACTTTCTGCTTGGCTTGGGTTGAGGAAAACAACTCCACACAAATCCCATTGAAGCCTGGGCCAAGGGCAAGAACTCGCTGCTTTACCTACTATGGACCTCCACTGATCATTGAGAGTGAGCGCTGGGTTGAACGCAAACATACATAACGTGGTGTGATCTCATCTCAAGATGTTGCATTACAAGTTCATCATGTTGATCCGCCTCTTGAATTTTCTTTTAACCGTATGAAATGTACGGAACTGTTAAATGATCATCCTTTGATGTAGAGTGCTGTTTGCAGACGACCAAGTCGCTGCAACTGCTTTTTGTAGGCCTAGGGACGTCTAGGGATACCAAAGTGAACTTGAAGCTTCCTGCGCACGAGCATTGCCGAGCGCCTAGCAATGGTATCTCCGTGGAGGGATCCCGGGCAGCAACTGCCAGAGGCATGTTGCGCACGAAGAGCAAGGTTGGTTTGGTATAGTTGCTATACCCTAACCTTTCTTGATCTGCTTGGTGACCGATTCGGGTTGGTTTGGTATAGTTGGTAAACTCGAACATTTCTTGATCTGCTTGGTGAGCGATTCGGGTTGGTTTGGTATAGTTGCTATACGCCAACCTGTTGCTTTTTTCTCACTGATGCATAATGATGCAAAACAATTTACCTGTTTGTTTAGCATTATCTGTTGCCCCACACTGTTTGAAGGGGTGTATTTATCGAAGGAAGTTTAGAAATCAAACGTCCGCCAATATGGACAGATGGAATAGCAGAGGCGGGAAGAGTCAGAGAGGAGAAGAAAAGAGGAGAGAAGATCAGAGAGGAGAAAGAGTGAGAAGGAAGAAGATGCAGGTGCGCGAAAAAATAGGAAAGTCGCGATTCACTGTGTTTTTCCAATGATTTGTGGCTCCAGAGGGTCGAAAAGTAACCTCGCTAAAGCGGCGGGATGCGGAGCCATCTGGCCAGGTGAGAAATGAAAAGTTGCACGCCGTTGTAGCGCGAAGCACATTTCCAAGTCAAAATGCGCAAAGCACCTCAGCTTCGGAGCAGTTCTAGAAGTCGCGATGTCGAAAAAGTGTACGCCGTTGTGGCGCGAAGCACGTTTCCAAGTAAAAAAGACATAAGACACCATGTTCGGACCACTTTTGGTAGTTGAGACGGCGCAACGAAGCACATTTCCAAGTCATGCACAAAACACACCAACGTCGGAGCACTTTTGGAACTTGAGATGTCGAAAAAGTGCACGCCGGTGTGGCGCGAAGCACATCTCCAAGTCAAAAGTGTAAAAAACTGACGGTCCCAGACCACTTTTGAAAGTTGAGATGTCGAAAAATTGCACGCTGTTGTGGCTTTCCAAGTCAAAATGTTAAAAACACCACATGCTCGAACCACTTTTTGGCGTGCAGATGTCGAAAAAAGTTGCACGCTGTTGTGGCGCGAAGCACATTTCCAATTCAGAATGCACAAAGCGCCAGATGTACGGACCACTTTTGATGGTTGAGATGTAGTTTTGCGTGGCAGGCGCAAGGGATTTTGCACCTTGTCGAAAGTGAGCAAAAGGTGAAGGTCTTGTAGCAGTTTCAACTACAACTACAACTACAATACACTACAGTAGACTACACTACACAACACTCCACTACACTAGATAGATTACACTATACATTACACTACACTACACTACACCCCACTACACGACACCGCACTGCATTACACTACATTACGCTACACTACTGTATACGACACTAAACAACACCCCACTACACTACTGTATACTACACTACACAACACCCCACTACACTACACTTCACTCCACTACACTACATTACACTACACTACCATATACTACACTACACACTACACTTCACTCCACTACACTACATTACGCTACACTACCGTATACTACACTACACAACACTCCACTCCACTCCACTACACTACACTACACTACACTACACCCCACAACACTACACTACATTGCACTACATTACACTACAGTACACTACACTACACTACAATATCCTACACTACACAACACTACAGTACACTACACTACACTTCACTACACCACACTCCACCACACTACACAACACTCCACTCCATTCCACTCCACTCCAGTCCACCCCACTACACTACACTCCACCACATTACACTCCACTACACTACATTGCTCTACACTACATTACACTACTTTACACTACCCTCAGCTGCACTATGCTACACTGCACCTACAACTACAACCACAACTACAACTACGCTACTTTACACTACACTACACTACACTAGACTACACTACATAGCACCTCCGTACATTACATTACACCAGCTCCATTATCTCCATTACACCGCCACAATTTAACTGCAAATACACTACGCTAACTACACTACACAGCAACTACAACCCCACTACGTTGCAACTACAGCTGCACTACACCACACTCAATCCAGCAGTTGTGGGTGAGGTGATCACTGCAACCATTACAACCACTCCAACAAACACAAATCCAACAAGCCTCTCCTATAGTTTTCCTATTCTAAAACTTCCGCCACCGCGCGGTACTACTGGTATGATGGGGACATTAGAATTAAAGGACCGGATAACCCCACATGTTACCAACTTCTTTAGACTTAGACTGACCATAGAAAAGCAAGAAGGGAAGAGGAAGTATAAGAGTGATGGAGCGGTGATGGTGGGTGAGTTTGTGTGTATGTATGTATGTTCATGTACAGTGAGTGAGTGAGAGTGTGAGTGAGTGATGTGAGTGTGGTGTGTGTGAGTGAAGAATG
The DNA here is from genome assembly GCA_947184155.2 of Cladocopium goreaui. NCBI lineage: Eukaryota > Dinophyceae > Suessiales > Symbiodiniaceae > Cladocopium > Cladocopium goreaui. The sequence goes on from CAMXCT020001956.1 coordinate 33,844, forward strand.
TGAGAGTGAGTGGAGTGAAGTGAAGTGAAGTGAAGTGAAGTGAAGTGAAGTGAAGTGAAGTGAAGTGAAGTGAAGTGAAGTGAGTGAGTGGGTGAGTGAGTGAGTGCGGTAGGTGAGGTAGGTGAGGTAGGTGAGGTAGGTGAGGTAGGTGAGGTAGGTGAGGTAGGTGAGGTAGGTGAGTGAGTGAGTGAGTGAGGGAGGGAGGCACCATGTTCGGACCACTTTTGGTAGTTGAGACGGTGCAACGAAGCACATTTCCAAGTCATGCGCAAAACACACCAACGTCGGAGCACTTTTGGAACTTGAGATGTCGAAAAAGTGCACGCCGGTGTGGCGCGAAGCACATCTCCAAGTCAAAAGTGTCAAAAACTGACGGTCCCAGACCACTTTTGGAAGCTGAGATGTCGAAAAATTGCACGCTGTTGTGGCTTTCCAAGTCAAAATGTTAAAAACACCACATGCTCGAACCACTTTTTGACGTGCAGATGTCGAAAAAAATTGCACGCTGTTGTGGCGCGAAGCACATTTCCAATTCAGAATGCACAAAGCGCCAGATGTACGGACCACTTTTGACGGTTGAGATGTGGTTTTGCGTGGCAGGCGCAAGGGATTTTGCACCTTGTCAGAAGGGAGCAAAAGGTGAAGGTCTTGTAGCAGTTTCAACTACAACTACAACTACAATACACTGCACTACAGTAGACTACACTACACAACACTCCACTACACTACACTACACCCCACAACACTACACTACATTGCACTACATTACACTACAGTACACTACACTACACTACAATATACTACACTACACAAAACTCCACCACACTACACTACACTTCACTACACTACACCACACTCCACCACACTACACAACACTCCACTCCATTCCACTCCACTCCAGTCCACCCCACTACACTACACTCCACCACATTACACTCCACTACACTACATTGCTCTACACTACATTACACTACATTACACTACCCTCAACTGCACTATGCTACACTGCACCTCCAACTACAACCACAACTACAACTACGCTACTTTACACTACACTACACTACACTAGACTACACTACATAGCACCTCCGTACATTACATTACACCAGCTCCATTATCTCCATTACACCGCCACAATTTAGCTACAAATACACTACGCTAACTACACTACACCGCAACTACAACTCCACTACGTTGCAACTACAGCTGCACTACACCACACTCAATCCAGCAGTTGTGGGTGAGGTGATCACTGCAAACATTACAGCCACTCCAACAAACACAAATCCAACCACCTCTCGGTCAATCAGTGAATTCCCTCTGCCATCCGTGATTCACGACAACCAGCCTCTCCTATAGCTTTCTGATTCTAAAACTTCCGCCACCGCCGCGCGCGGTACTACTGGTATGATGGGGACATTAGAAAAAGAAACAGCGCCCAAACTTAAGGGTTAGCATGTAGTCGTTGAGTCGTGGTCTTTGATTCATCATGTTCCATCTATACGCTAAAGAACTTGAGAACGATTAAGATGGATTTAGGCTCCAACGTCAAAAGTTCAAGTCCCGGTTTTGTTCCAAATTAAAACTCCACCTGGCACCCTTCCCTGCCTTCGTCTTGGACATCAAAGCTTTGAAGCTTCAAGCGCGTTTGCTCATGCGACTACTAGAAATCTGTTCTCTCAGATAGAAACATCATGGCTAGTCACTGCTAGATTTGCTATGGTGCAAATCGCACCTTTCTTATAGATTGCTCGTGGCTCATGAGTGCATGATCTTGTGTCTGCATCTGAAAATCGTTTGGGGGCAGCATTCGGTGATATTGAGATGATATTGCAACATCACATGGATTCAAAGACTACGGATGCCCGCGGGTGGTTTGAGAAAATTTCAAGCCTACCAACTGTCAGGAACTATCCACGTCTCCTGCAGACATCCATGTTCATATCCCCCGCCACTTGATAAAATATGACAAAACCCTGACAGATTCGTGTACCCCCAAGAAATAAAATACGCCAACCTGTTGTTTTTTCTCAATGATGCATAACCTGTTTGTTTAGCTTTATCTGTTGCCCCACACTGTTTGAAGGGGTGCATTTATCGAAGGAAGTTTAGAAATCAAACGTCCGACAATATGGACAGATGGAATAGCAGAGGCGGGAAGAGTCAGAGAGGAGAAGAAAAAGAAGAGAGAAGATCAGAGAGGAGAAAGAGTGAGAAGGAAGAAGATGCAGGTGCGAGAAAAAATAGGAAAGTCGCGATTCACTGTGTTTGTCCAATGATTTGTGCCTCCAGAGGGTCGAAAAGTAACCTCGCTAAAGCGGCGGGATGCGGAGCCATCTGGCCAGATGAGAAATGAAAAGTTGCACGCCGTTGTAGCGCGAAGCACATTTCCAAGTCAAAATGCGCAAAGCACTTCAGCTTCGGAGCAGTTCTAGAAGTCGCGATGTCGAAAAAGTGTACGCCGTTGTGGCGCGAAGCACATTTCTAAGTAAAAAAAGACATAAGACACCATGTTGAGACGGCGCAACGAAGCACATTTCCAAGTCACGCACAAAACACACCAACGTCGGAACACTTTTGGAACTTGAGATGTCGAAAAAGTGCACGCCGGTGTGGCGCGAAGCACATCTCCAAGTCAAAAGTGTCAAAAACTGACGGTCCCAGACCACCTTTGAAAGTTGAGATGTCGAAAAATTGCACGCTGTTGTGGCTTTCCAAGTCAAAATGTTAAAAACACCACATGCTCGAACCACTTTTTGACGTGCAGATGTCGAAAAAAATTGCACGCTGTTGTGGCGCGAAGCACATTTCCAATTCAGAATGCACAAAGCGCCAGATGTACGGACCACTTTTGACGGTTGAGATGTGGTTTTGCGTGGCAGGCGCAAGGGATTTTGCACCTTGTCAAAAGTGAGCAAAAGGTGAAAGTCTTGTAGCAGTTTCAACTACAACTACAACTACAATACACTACACTACAGTAGACTACACTACACAACACTCCACTACACTACACTACACCCCACAACACTACACTACATTGCACTACATTGCACTACAGTACACTACACTACACTACAATATACTACACTACACAACACTCCACCACACTACACTACACTTCACTACACTACACCACACTCCACCACACTACACAACACTCCACTCCATTCCACTCCAGTCCACCCCACTACACTACACTCCACCACATTACACTCCACTACACTACATTGCTCTACACTACATTACACTACTTTACACTACCCTCAACTGCACTATGCTACACTGCACCTACAACTACAACCACAACTACAACTACGCTACTTTACACTACACTAGACTACACTACATAGCACCCCCGTACATTACATTACACCAGCTCCATTATCCCCATTACACCGCCACAATTTAGCTACAAATACACTACGCTAACTACACTACACCGCAACTACAACTCCACTACGTTGCAACTACAGCTGCACTACACCACACTCAATCCAGCAGTTGTGGGTGAGGTGATCACTGCAAACATTACAACCACTCCAACAAACACAAATCCAACCACCTCTCGGTCAATCAGTGAATTCCCTCTGCCATCCGTGATTCACAACAACCAGCCTCTCCTATAGCTTTCTGATTCTAAAACTTCCGCCACCGCCGCGCGCGGTACTACTGGTATGATGGGGACATTAGAAAAAGAAACAGCGCCCAAACTTAAGGGTTGGCATGTAGTCGTTGAGTCGTGGTCTTTGATTCATGGTCGCTGATTCGCATATGTGGTCGCTGATCTGCGAAATGTGGTCGCTGATTCTCATTATGTGGTCGCTGATTCGTGGTGATTGATTCGGAGGGCTGGTCGCTGATTCGGAGTTTTCTCCTTTCCCGGCCTCCGTCCAAAAAGCTCTCCCCCAGCAGAGTGATGGATTTTTGGTGTTTTTTACACACAGACGCTTTTACACACAGAAGCTTTTACACACAAACGCTTTTCCACACAGAGGCTTTCCCGGCTTCCGTCCCAAAAGCTCTCCCCCAGCAGAGTGACGGATTTTTGGTGTTATTTTCCACGCAAACGCTTTTACACACAGAAGCTTTTACACGCAAAAGCTTTTACACGCACAACAGCTTTCACGCAGAAGCTTTTAGAGGCTTTTACACATAGAACCTTTGACGCACAAAAGCTTTTACACACAAACGCGTTTACACGCAGAAGCTTTTGCACACAGAAGCTTTTACACACAGACGCTTTTACACGCAGAAGCTTTTACACACAGAAGCTTTTGCACACAGACTTTTACACACAGACGCTTTTACACACCGAAGCTTTTACACAGAAGCTTTTACACACAGAAGCTTTTATACACAGAAGCTTTTATACACAGAAGCTTTTACACACGGGACACACAAAAGCTTTTACACACAAAGGCGTTTACACACAGAAGCTTTTTACACACAGAAGCTTTTACACACAGAAGCTTTTACACACAGAGGCTTTTACTCACAGACGCTTTTACACACAGACGCTTTTACACACAGAAGCTTTTGCACACAGAAGCTTTTGCACACAGACTTTTACACACAGACGCTTTTACACACAGACGCTTCTAGACACAGAACCTTTTGCACACAGAAGCTTTTACACACAGAAGCTTTTACACACAGAGGCTTTTACTCACAGACGCTTTTACACACAGAAGCTTTTACACACAAACGCTTTTGCAGACAGAAGCTTTTGCAGACAGAAGCTTTTACACACAGAAGCTTTTACACACAGAAGCTTTTACACACAGCAGCTTTTACACACAGAAGCTTTTACACACAGAAGCTTTTGCAGACAGAAGCTTTTACACACAGAAGCTTTTACACACAGAGGCTTTTACTCCCAGACGCTTTTACACACAGGAGCTTTTACACACAGAAGCTTTTACACACAGAAGCTTTTACACACAGAAGCTTTTACACACAGGCGCTTTTACACACAGAAGCTTTTACACACCGAAGCTTTTGCACACCGAAGCTTTTGCACACCGAAGCTTTTACACACAGAAGCTTTTATACACAGAAGCTTTTACACACAGAAGCTTTTACACACAGACGCTTTTACACACAGAAGCTTTTACACACAGAAGCTTTTACACACAGAAGCTTTTACACACAGAGGCTTTTACTCACAGACGCTTTTACACACAGAAGCTTTTACACACAAACGCTTTTGCACACCGAAGCTTTTGCACACAGAACCTTTTGCAGACAGAAGCTTTTACACACAGAAGCTTTTGCACACCGAAGCTTTTGCACACAGAAGCTTTTGCAGACAGAAGCTTTTACACACAGAAGCTTTTACACACAGAAGCTTTTACACACAGAAGCTTTTACACACAGGCGCTTTTACACACAGAAGCTTTTACACACCGAAGCTTTTGCACACCGAAGCTTTTGCACACAGAACCTTTTGCAGACAGAAGCTTTTACACACAGAGGCTTTTACTCACAGACGCTTTTACACACAGAAGCTTTTACACACAAACGCTTTTGCAGACAGAAGCTTTTGCAGACAGCACACAGCTTTTGCAGACAGAAGCTTTTACACAGAAGCTTTTACACACAAAGCTTTTACAGAACAGACAGAAGCTTTTACACACAGAAGCTTTTACACACAGAAGCTTTTACACACAGAAGCTTTTACACACAGAAGCTTTTACACACAGACCTTTTACACACAGACGCTTTTACACACAGAAGCTTTTACACACAGCGCTTTTACACACAGAGCTTTTGCACACAGCTTTTACAAGCTTTTACACACAGAAGCTTTTACCACAGAAGCTTTTACAGCTTTTACACACAAAAGCTTTTAGCTTTTGCACACAGAAGCTTTTGCACGACAAAGCTTTTACACACAGAAGCTTTTACACACAGAAGCTTTTACACACAGAAGCTTTTAAACACAGAGCTTTTACACACAGAACGCTTTTACACACAGAAAGCTTTTACACACAGACCGAAGCTTTTACACACAGAAACTTTTACTTTTACACCAACACGCTTTTGCAGACAGAAGCTTTTAACACACAGAAGCTTTTAGCTTTTGCACACAGAAGCTTTTACACACAGAAGCTTTTTACACACAGAAGCTTTTACACACAGAAGCTTTTACACACAGAAGCTTTTACACACAGAAGCTTTTACACACAGAAGCTTTTACACACAGAAGCTTTTACACACAAACGCTTTTGCAGGACAGAAGACAGAAGCACACAGAGCTTTTACACACAGAAGCTTTTACACACAGAAGCTTTTACACACAGAAGCTTTTACACACAGAAGCTTTACACACAAACGCTTTTGTACACACAGAAGACACACAGAAGCTTTTACACACAGAAGCTTTTACACACAGAAGCTTTTACACACAGAAGCTTTTACACACAGAAGCTTTTACACACAGAAGCTTTTACACACAGAAGCTTTTACACACAGAAGCTTTTACACACAAACGCTTTTGCAGACAGAAGCTTTTACACACAGAAGCTTTTACACGCAGAAGCTTTTACACACAGAAGCTTTTACACACAAACGCTTTTGCAGACAGAAGCTTTTACACACAGAAGCTTTTACACACAGAAGCTTTTACACACAGAAGCTTTTACACACAGAACCTTTTGCACACGGACCAAAGAACTTTAACAGAAAAGCACAGGCTATGGCCGGCGGGCTTGCCGTAGGCACTTAAATAACCATCAAAAATAGTGATCTAAGTTGATCCAACCATCGAAGTAGTGATTTAACCAACCAAAAAAGTGATTTAAGCATCAAACATAGTGATTTAGCTATCAAAAATAGCCATCCAAATTGATCCAACCATGAACACGTAGTGATTTACCATGATTTACCAACAAAAAAACATGTGATTTAGCAATCTAACATAGTGATTTGACCATCAAACATTGGGATGATCACGGGGATATTTCATGGGGTCATAATGGGGTCATCATGGGGATGTAATCAACCAAGACGGGACTATTTTATCTTCGGGTTTGTCAGAAACTAGGGGATGCCCTAGTTAAGTGCCGAAGATGACGTGATGAACCAATGGATCCCGCCAGTAATCACTTTGTTGCTGTCCTCACTGACGATCGTTCAACGCCATGTTTCTTGGTAACATCCCTGCTGCAACTGGCGTCCTTCCACTGGGTTTACAGCAGCTTGATGAATGGAGCGGAAGTCTTCAGCCAGACACATCAAAGCCTCCACTTGGCGGAAAGCCGACAACTCCCACAATGATTGCTGGCATTTCACACCCTATGACAGAATAAACTCCTTGTGAGTATCACATAGTATCACCATCCCATTCTCAGCGATATAGTGATTGAAACAACGAATCTGATTGGAGGATACATGTGCTTCAGGGATCCTAAAGTTTAGGAGACGCGGGGCACCTACATTCTTAATTAAACCATGTGGTGATTCGGGCTCCCCATGGTCCACCCCTCGACGGCCTCTGGTGTTTTCCGACGGCCACACTTTGCCAGAACCTGGAAAAGGAGGTGATGAGGAACCAATTGGGTCCTCTTGTGAATTCACCAGGTGGGGCTGTAGAAGAGAATTTTTGGCCAGCGTAGCCTCAAACACAACTGATTTTTTTTTCAACTTGCTATCCTAAATGAAACGCATTGAAATGCCATGGGTGAAGTTGAGTTACCAATTTGGCCAGATTTCTCGGACTAATTACGTAAGGACTTATTCAGGGTCATCTTGAGGATTCTGAACATGACCTTGCCATTTAGTAGAGCAACCCTCTGACCACGAGTTGAGGGACCAGCATCATTCAACCAACACCCTCTTACTAAGGCCCTTTGTAAAACTCTTCGAGCCATTTAGTAGAGAATAGCATCTGGAAACCTTTTCTGAAACCCTGCAATGGGAGGTTACAGGGTGTGATAGGACCTTCACAAGATCCACCACTACAGAATGGTATTCCATTGCCTTTTTGGTCGGCCTGGTGAGGGTTTGAGATCAATTAGATCCATTTAGTGCCTCTGTGGGTTCTTTTCCGGCCTTTGCAAAGGGTGGACCCACTGGTTTCTCATCTTTTTTTTTCCATTGCTTATTCGGATTTCGTAGAGACACAAGCAGACAAATTAATTCGGCACGATGCTTCTAGAGACATGGTAGCTGTGTTGAATCTCTTGGATCCTTGGTTCGTTGAATGCATAATGGGAGGTGCAAACTGTTGTAAACTATGGGAATGTGTATAATTAATCATCTTACACTACTACTAGGATCTTTGTGTATCTGAAATAAATCAAAATAAAGCGTGGGTTGCTACATTGTTTCTTGCCCTGGGTATACTTCTAGAGGGCATGGACTAGCATTAAATAGAGGCATCATATTGCCAGCCTAGTAGTACACCAATTGGTGGGTCAATTGTATTTGCGTGCCAAGCAATGTCAAAAAAATAGAGATGGCAAAAATCCATCAAAATCCATCAAAAGCGGCTATTTTACTCAATTTGATGGATAGTTCTTACAGAACAACCAGTCAGTCATGGAGCCCCCAATTCTTGGGACCGTTTTCCAACGATCGAAAGTGGCGATGCAATGCGGGACTATCGAAAATGGGAAGATGGGAGAAGCATCCAAACATCTTTCAGGTCTACTCCTCAGTTCGTGGCTGCAGCTTTTCAATTGAACTTACAAAGATTGATTGCTGGCTGCCATAGTGTAGAGTTGATGGCAGAAGTCCAACAAACCAGAAGGTGTGAATATTTCTATTAACCATAGATATATATCCCACATTAACCATAGATATTCCATGATGTTCCCATATTGATGCATAAAGACCTCATCATCCTCATCTACAGACCAAAACTGGAGAAGCGCCAGCGCCGCTATGATCTCCCGGACAGCCTCTAAGCACTCCTGCATCAATCGAACCTGTGACCGATTGATGAAGGGGTGGAAAAGTTCACTTCAGAAACAAATTTGGCCCAAAGAATGCCCCAAGTATCCCAAAGTAAAGGGGAGATCATCTGCAAATTCTTAAGAGGCCCAAGTCACTTAAGTCTTGGTTGAAACATGTTGAAACTGTGGATCACAGATGATCACAGGTCCATTCATAGATAGTGTGCTTGGCAAAGGCCTAGGACAGGCCATTTTTTAAGATCGGAAGCTCGGGCTATCACACAAATGTGCGTGCTTCCGTGTGTCAGGCTTCCCGCGTTTTCCCTTTCAGAACGCTTTTCATATGTTTTTCATTCTACCCTCTGGTAAACCAACATAGCTATTTTTTCAATGGCCCAGTCGAAATAGTGGATTTACCCATGAAACATGGTGGATCTTTCCATAGTTATGTAAACGTTTACCAGGCCGGGTACATTATTCTCAACCGCCCTGTTTTGCATGCTTCCCACGTCCGCCCAACATTTGCAGCCCCGGTAACCGCCCGTTTCGTCCGCCCGTTTCATCACTGAATCCTGCGCCTCCAACCAGCCCCAGAAGATGCATTGAGTCGAAAAGGGGATGGAACCACCTCCAGCCTTAGCCACTGGTGACTGAAGGATCTGTGGTAAATTGCCCAGTTATCTGATCATTTTTTATTATTTTTTATTATATAATGTAATTAGGTAACTGCAACGAATCTATCATCCCACATAATCCACATATCCTTCTGTTTCTTTTCGAAAATCCTTTTTTCCTTCGCTTTAGCTTCTTCTGAGTTGCTTGAATCATCCAATCTTTCTCAACATTTTGCAGCAGTTCTAGTGGTGGTTTTGTGTCTACATGGGTGTGTCTACAAAAGCGTCCCAAGAGTTACCCTCTGGTAATTTAACATAGCTATGGAAAATCACCATCTATAGTAGGTAAATCCACTATAAATGGTCATTTTCAATAGCTATGTTAGTCATTACCAGAGGGTACTGTAAAAGTGCTTTGGACTTGTCTTCCAAAGCGAGCAGTCACTAAAACATGTTGGCAAAATGCCACCCGGAAATGCCCACACTCCCTCTAAGCACCCAGGAGACACAGAACCTGTGCCCTTGCCGCACTGTCAGCCTAAATGCACATATGCATATAGAATTATATATAATATATGTACACATACACACATACACATACACACACACATACATTACATTACATTGCATTGCATTACATTTCATTACCATACATTACATTACATTACATTACATTACATTACATTACATGACATGACATGACATTACATTACATTACATTACATTACATACATTACTATTACATACATTACAATTACATACATTACATACATTACTATTACATACATTACAATTACATACATTACATACATTACATACATGATATACATTACATACATTACATACATTACATACATGATATACATTACATACATACATACCATACATACATACATACATACATACATACATACATACATACATACATACATACATACATACATACATACATACATACATACATACATACATACATACATACATACAACATACATACATACATACATACATACATACATACATACATACATACATACATACATACATACATACATACATACATACATACATACATACATACATACATACATACATACATACATACATACATACATACATACATACATACATACATACATACATACATACATACATACATACATACATACACATATACATACACAATTATATATACACAATCATTTTATGGTCATTTTCATTGGGAAACTTTGTTTTCTTGCTGCAGCTTCAAATTTCAAGACCCTGACGCATGGAATTCGCCGGGCGAGTTCTTCGATCTGCCCCTGCAGCAAAGGCAGGGTTCATCAAATGAAATCCTTCAAATTGGCCACTCAGAAACGACTCCTCAACATCTGTGGTTGGTGGGCTTCACCCCAACCCCCAAAAAACTTTAGCAAAATTGGGATCTTGATATCCCAAGCATAGATGGAAGAAATGATCACCCAGCCACAGTGGATTAACGCTTTACATCTCAACTTTGTTCAGTGGACAAAAATACAGGTACGAGTACCCCCTACGATTCATGGTAAAAACCATGGTTTCCGGTAGATTTTCCCTTCAACCAATCCATTGAATGTCACCATTGAGTTACCATTAAATATCCATGAAATCCCAATAAGATTAGCCAAGAAAACATTGAAGTGATGTCCCCAAAGTTTGTTGACCCACCTTGAGATTCTGCACATAGGGGGCTGCTGGGCTGGTGGTGAAGCTGTTGGCTTCCCAGCGAAGGGCCTGTGCAACTTGCAGCTCGTTTTTACGTAGCAAGAGTTGCAAACCAGGTAACCAGGTAACCCTCGTTTATATCTTGGACCAATTTTTGCGGGATACAACCACACTTCAAAAAGGCCCCATGCGGACGTCACCATCTGCATCTGTTCAAAAGTAAGCGACCCCAAAAGTATTGCGGTCTTCACAAACCATTTTGGGACTCTTCTGTGGTTTTCTCCATTTGGTTAATTTAGCACCCAACGGTAAACCCAATTTTTCTGTGTTTCATGATAAGCCCCGAATGTTTTTCAGTTGGGTGTGGCTTCAACATGCTATAAAGTGCCATAAATAATCATATCATATCATAAATATCTATAAATGTCAGGTTCATCCTAGAGGTTCCCAACCTCCGCTCACTCCTTTTCTCAATGCTGAACTCTCATCAGCATCGTTCGCTTGGGAAACCTGGTTCGACTTCCCTGGTGAAACGACGTGTTTTCGGCCTTTCCAGCATCCCAGGACCTGCGGTTCGTGGCACATCTCATGACCAGAAAACATCGAAATAGAAAAATGCAACTTCAAACATCTTCAAGCCAGTTCATCCATACCCCTATGAACAAGTCAAGTGAAGCCACTGGGATGTTAACCTTTGGACAGTCTCCAGTGACTCCAGTTGGAAATTCTCCCATTCCAGGCCTCACATGATCAAACAGAATCGACGGCACCGCAATCGCTCGATGTCTCCTGTAGCTTTGCTGATGGCGGTGTCCCACATCCACAAATGGGACCCATGTCAAAACGAAAACTCACAATACTCCCGTGGAAACCCCATCATGGGCTTGAAAGATGACATGAGATATCATGAGACATTGCCATTTTTGTGTACCAGTATGTACCAATGTACCATTCCTACTCTTCAGGATTTATACATCACTAGATTGAAAACTAAGATAGAGCGACCAAAAAAATGTGTTGCGAAGATGATCTTCCCATTGAACAACTTTCAACGTCACTTTGAAAAGGGGCCCAAACCACCTCGTTTCCAGCCTGCTCCAGTGGCATCTGGCTCCGGTGGCGTGGGGCTGGCGCTGCTCTCAGCCGCAGCCTGATGCTGGGCTGATGCGGGCTGGGCACCATGATGCGGAAGGGAATCCCCTAACTCAATGGAGGTTTTAATTTTTCACAATCCATGGCAAATGTTCCAGCCATGTTTGCTGGAGGGTTACCAAGAACAACTTGAAAATGTCTGTCCAAAATTCTTGGGAAATGGGGACATTCTGCCCTCATCCAAGGCATCCAAGGTGCAAGATGCAAGGAGATCACTTCAGCTTTGACCTCAGGAAATCAGCAAGGCCATATCCAGCGAGTATCTGAGTACCCTCTGGTAAACTAACATAACTATTGAACATGGCCATTGAAATAGTGGATAAATAGTGGATTTTCCCATGAAAAATGGTGATTTTCCATAGTTATGTTAAATTACCAGAGGATATCTGTCCGAGATATTTTCATAACATTTCATAACCATCATTTGTGCCAGGAACTGGCGAGTTCCGATCTTCGTGACTGAGTTTGTACCTTCATTTTTCTGACCCTATCCTCAGGTTGTCTTCTATTCCCACCGATCACCAACCATAGAATATGCCAACCAGGGAAAAACGTGACTCCTTTCATCCAACTTCCGAACCAATTGCTGTAAGGATCTCTGAAAGAATCTGAGCATCCCCGCTGCAGTACTTGATGGAGGAACCTTCAGTGTTCCAGAAGCTGCTGATTTCTTCTTGTTTCCGTAAAAGATAAAGACTGCCCTGAAATGAAATCAACATCATTGACCAAAGTGTGCCAGTTTTCTTCCATGGGCAAGCGCCCCCTCCAGCATTTTGCTTTTCCAGTCGCTTCATTGAGCAATTCCGAAACACTTGAATGGACGGATGTACCAACATCATTCCAAGATCCAATGGACTCCTCAGGTACCAATAACTAGGACTTATGGTAGATATATCTATAGTTAATGGGATTATAAACCAACTTATAACTGGGGGGCACCACCTTGTACCAATGCAAGACCCAGTCCTTTTTTTGGTCATTCAATGCAGGACCACTGAGGTCGTGGCCTCTGACAGAGCCGTCTGATCTGCCTGTGACAAGGAACGGTGATGAGTCAGCCCAGAAGATTGGAGGACACCCCTGTTTGCATTTTTTTTTGTGGTTGAAAAACCTGCAATAAAATAACTTTCCAACATCAGGACCAAAAGATAAGCACATTATGGGCCAGTGGGTGTTGTGAACCCCTCCCAGCAAACAAAACAAGTAAAACGAGTCACTGAACTCATGAGGATCCAAAGACTCTTTGATTTTTGGGTACAAAATTGACAACTAAAATAGCAAAAATCAAATTAATATCCATCAGAAATTCATCAGCTTCCGCCCATGGTTATTTTGTCCGTAGAAACTCATGGTGCTCCTGGCCTTCGGGTCCTTGTCGCTTTCCTCGAAACAACGTTGGAGGGTCGGAAGGCCTGGGCTTCTGATGGGCGGTGAATTTTGCTTCATCACCCGTATGAAACGTGATGAAAATGGCTCAGTTGAAGTACTAACCCTCATTTTACATACCATCCACTGGGGGTAGTAGTCAACCCAAATCTGGCCATTTCACAGAAATCCTTGAGGAATTTAAGTGGTATGTCTCAATTATTCTCTCTTTGGCAAGAGTCGTTGTTGTAGCATGGCATCAGCACCCACCAGTAAGACCCATATGGGCACGACTCAAGCCTCAGCTACCCTTCAGTTCACCCCAAAATAACTGATAGTTATGGATGTTCATCCCCCAAAAAGAGCTCCAAATGTAGTATATGGTTGGTTATGAATTACCATCATTTTTGTGGGTTCAAGCCTTACAATCCCATGAATCATAACTCGATCCATCTTCATATCAAAGACCTGCACTCTTCGCCAAGAAACTGGATTCCAAGGTCGAATAAGTCAGAGAATCCTGGCAGTGAGCTGCAGGGCATGGGTGGTTCTGCTGCTTCTTGATCCATAGCCACATGCGACCAAAACACAGGTCATCACACGGCAGTACCATCAAATCAGCAATGTCACCAGGCCATTTGCTAGTTCATTCCCATTTTTCTTTTTAACACAACTCTCTGAGCGTCTTTTAAACTGCATTTCCGTGTTTCGGCGTCTGTAATGTATGTTAATTCTGTATAAAATCATGTATCACCACGGATCACCACGGATCACCACGCATCATCACCATCACCATCACCACCACCACCACCACCAGCACCACCACCATCATCATCATCATCCTCATCCTCATCATCATCATCATCATCATCATCGTTTATACTTCTTTATACTCGCAATACACACACACATATATATATATGTATATATATGTATATATATATTATAATGGCATATATATATAAATATCACAATGTGTTTTTTAAGATATCATATCATCATTTTCGACTCTTTAACTATGCATTATCCTTGGCCGTGCCCTTGACAACTCACATCTCCTGGGTGCCCTCCAGCAGCGCCGACAGCCGCGCCGGATCCGCGGGCCGCAGCGGTCGCTCCTCCGGCGCCGTGCCCGGCACCGCCGGCGGCGACACGTCACCGGACGCCACGGGCGACGGAGCGGTCCCCGGTGGTCGCAGGGTGGTCTCGGCCCTGGACAAGTTGTCACCGCAAAGCCACGTCCAAGTGCAAAATTACTTGGTTATATCCTCTAATGAGTTGTAATATAATATAATGTATATATAATGAAATATAATATAATGTAATAGCTGATCTATTTTCATCTTGGAGATTCCTGCTTTTAAGTTCCAAGTTCAACAGTTTAGGATACGTCCCATGTGGTTCACCTAAGCCAAGACCTGAACAACTACAGTACCTTGCTGCATCCAGGCGGCTCATCACAGGCTGGTGGCTGGGCTTCAGGTGGCGGTGCAGGCAGCAAGGTTTGTTGGAAGTCCTCAGTGATGGAAGATAGAAGTTAGGGAGTTCGATGGGGATCGTTGATGGTTTCTGGGCACATTCCTACATCAATGGGATAAATCAGCAACAAACTTGAGGAAGAGAATGGTTGATCATCTACGGCAACATACTACAACCACTATACTTTCTCAAAAGACAATATGGAAGGCTTTGACACTGCTGGCGATGTGCTGTCTCAGAAAAATTGCTTGCTCCAAACAGAAATGGGCGAGTCATGCTGAGCCACTGAGGATTCCTGGAGCCGAATCTAGCCTCCATTCGTTCCAGGTAACATGGGGACGCAGCAAACATCCAGCCTCCAAACAGGTACGGGACCACCATTGAACCACATCCCAGGCACATCCAGCTGGATGGTCCTCTCCTCCACTTGAACCTTGGATGCAAACCCAATCATAAACACTTGAGGCCGGGGGTGGATGACGAAAGCTAGCGGGGTAGGAGAAAGAAGGAAGGGAAGAGGTGAGTTGCGGAGGGACTGTCATCATCGTGTCGCGGCATTGTTCGTCCCAACGAGGATGCAACAATGATATATGATATATGATATATAACAATGATATATATGGGGGAGGGGGCAGGGGGGGGCCCTTTCGCGTGAAAAATCACGTGATGTCCTTGGGGAGCCCCGGAATACTTGCTAAAGCAAGAAGACTCTAGCGAGCTGACGCTACCTTTCGTGATAATGCCAACAATTGCCAATAATGATGAAATGTAAGTGAATAACGATGATGATGATGATGATGATGACGACGATGACGATGACGATGACGAGGACGAGGACGATGACGAGGACAAGGACAAGGACGAGGACGATGATGATGATGATGATGATGATGATGATGACGATGACGAGGACGATGGCGAGGACGATGGCAATGATGATGATGATGATGATGGTGATGATGATGATGATGACGATGACGATGAGGATGACGACGATGATGATGATGATGATGATGATGATGGTGATGGTGATGGTGATGATGGTGATGATGATGATGACGACGACGACGACGACGATGATGATGATGATGACGATGATGATGACGATGAAGATGAAGATGATGATGATGATGATGATGGTGATGGTGGTGGTGGTGGTGGTGGGGGTCCCCCCCTTTCGCGTGAAAAATCACGTGATGTCCTTGAGCAGCCCCCGGAATACTTGCTAAAGCAAGAAGACTCCAGCTAGCTGACGCTAGCTTTCGTGATTAATAAACCATCGCACAACTCTTTCACACATGACACTTTCACACACAACATTCTCACACACACACAACTCTTTTACACACGACTCTTTTACACACAACTCTTTCACACACAGCTGCTCTTTCACACAATCTGTCTTCCACCATCTCCTTTGTCTTTCCTGCCGGCCCCATCCCATTTTCGCCTCTGTTTTGTGCTTATTGGATGAAGTTGACATGTGGGGTTATCCGGTCCTTTAGTGTTCTTCTCCATGTTCAGACATCTTTGGAAAAGGGCTACAGTTGTCCCACTTACTCCATTGCCTGTTTCGACATCCCCCAAAAGATTCCTTGCACGTTTTGCCGGATTTGGAGACGGACGGTTCTCTCTTGGCTGGATTGTTTTTATCACCCTCAAGCTGGCCAAATCTGAATGATCACCACCTGCACAGAACAAATTGATGTCCAAAAATGCTGATGAACAGGACCATCTAAATCTAGAACACTTTTGTGCTTTCCCAGATTTGGCATATAACCAGAGGGCCGGGTACAGCTGCTACCACCAACCGTTGGGTTTCACCCTCCCCAGCTCATTTTTTTTTGCGTACGCAAACTTTTGAGTCTTGAACGCTCCATGGCCTTCGGTCCCTCCGGCTGTTGAGGATCAAAAAGCCCCACTGTCGGCCAGAAGGCACGGTGGTTTTTTGAGGCTTGGTGCCTCACACCGAAAAAAACTTATCGTTTGGAAAAGCTCAAAGAAAGCCCGTCAGGACGAATCGCAGGACTTTTCGTCACGCCTGGAGTGGGTTGATAAAAATGCCATGATCTACAAGCATCAGCTGGTAAGAATCATCTCCAACGGTACATCCATTCTGGTGATTGTTTGGGATGCTTGAAGCCTGTGAAATGGACTGAAATGGGACATCTAGCATCGTTCCAGGATGTAGTCGACTGGACACAAAAGGGGGGCTACTTTTATTGTGAAACTTGGCACTTGGCACAAGATTTTTACCATCTTTCAATCCATGAACAGGTGTATCCTTGAGGTACCAAACTTTTTGGACCAAAAAAACTTGTTCTCGTTAGAGGGTGTCCCGGCCTCAAGTGCCCTAATCCACTCATCTTCCACCGGTGAATCATCTCCCATGAAGATTGCCATGAATTGGGGGTCCATCCCCAATTTTCAGGCACCACAAATGATATATTGTTGGTTACTTATATCATGTTGTCATATTTTGTCACTATACCTCCCAGTCAGGGTCAAATCCCGTTTTGTTTGAGCCAAAAATCGTCATCTTCCCCCTCTGCCCATCCCAGCGGCACCTTCATTTGGTCTTGGTCTTGTTCACTGGCACCAAGCCACCCGCAACCGCGGCCATGAGGGCAGCGGAGATCAAAGCAGCCTGGGATTCAACGTTTCAGAGGGAAAACACTGGGAATTCATTGGGATTGAATGGGATTCAACGAGGATGCAATGGGATTTAATGAGGATGGGATATTTAGCGGGATACAATCGGATACAACTATGAATAATGGGTAAATTGGATGTAATAGGTGTGTCTGAATTGGGGTATGAACCACCAAATGGCACATTTAATCTCTTTCATCTAGTATTATCATAATATAGTTGAATCGAGGCTAACCTACTGATCCATTACAATCGTATATGTCTTCAGATGGACATACACACGTGAATATTCGCATAAATATATAGTATTATATATATAGATACACAAAGACATCCGATAAACATAGGACATATCATCCACAAAATCATTGGCATATAACTCAACCACCCTGATAAACCACTTCGATCAGCCCAGCGAGGTGATCCCTCAGATGCTTTTCCCAACTGGTCCATATAGAAATCATCATAACCCAACCCATCCAATCCCAAACTGTTCCAATAATGTATTAATATACTACATACCTTCTGGTAAACATAGAAAAAACGATGGAAAATTACCATGTTCAATGGGCAAATCCACTATTTCTGTGGTCATTTTCAATAGCTATGTTAGTCATTACCAGAGGGTACTGTATATAATCAGCATTTCCCCACCATCTTTCACCATCCCGAGGGTAAAGAAAAAAAAAATCAGGTCGCAACTGGGAGGGTGAAACTACCAGTTTTTTGGGGACTTTCTACCACTTCAATGGTTTATCATCAATCATATATATATATATATCTGTTTTCCCAGCATCTATCTCAAACACATATGATTCAAACCATAAACACATCTGAAGATTCCTATATGATCATTGGTAGTGATTCACATTGCATCTGACTCCAAAGTCTCAATTCTTCCCCAAATCCATCCGAATTCTTCATAGATGTTTCCATTCCCAATCCCACATTCTATATCATCTTTATCATTTTTTCATCATTTCCCCATCATTTTTCATCATTTTTCCATCATTTTTCATCATTTTTTCATCATTTTTTCATCATTTTCCCATCATGTTTCATCATTTTTCCATCATTTTTCATCGTTTTTTCATCATTTTTTCATCATTTTCCCATCATTTTTCATCATTTTCCCATCATTTTTCATCATTTTTTCATCATTTTTTGATCATTTTCCCATCATTTTTCATCATTTTTTCCATCATTTTTCATCATTTTTCCATCATTTTCTCCACCATCCCCGGGCCCCCGGGGGCGCGCCTGCATGCTGTAGGACTCATGCAGCTCCTTGGCCGCCACGCCACCGAGGCCGAAGAACAAAATGCCCGCGGCGAAGAGCATGGCCTACCGGGTTGGTAGAGATGGACGACTTTGGGTCGCAGATTCATATGGATGTACATCTCCTGGTTGGTGGTTTTAACCATCCTGAAAAATATGAAAGTCAATGGGAAGGATTATCCCATATATGAAATGGAAAATAAAAAATGTTTGAAACCACCAACCAGTCTCTATTATGGATTAATAATGTTCTATTATTCATATGTAGATTAATAATTATAGATTTATAGATTATTCATATGGCAGTGTGTCAAAACCAATAGTACCCCTGTAGTTCACATCAAAATAGCTGGGTTAAAATGGATGTGAATATCCCACTAAAAATGGTATTAATAGGTATTGATCCATACCCATATGGATTAATAATGTACATCTCATATTAATAGATGTTCTATTATTCATGTATATTAATAGCATATTAGAGATGTTCCATATTAATAATAGCATGATTCCAGTTAACATATTTTTCAGAGGGGTAGGTCAACCACCAACCAGCATTTGTTGGGGTAAATCCACTATAAATGGCCATTTTCAATAGCTATGTTAATAATAGCATGATTCAGTTCTCATGGACCCCAACATGGATGGTTTGTCATGGAAAATAACCTATTAATGGTATACCCTCTGGTAAGCATCTCTACATAACTATTGAAAATTGCCATAGAAATAGTGGATTATAGCTATTGAAAATGCTGATTATATACAGTACCCTCTGGTAAACGTTTACATAGCTATTGAACATTGCCATAGAAATAGTGGATTTACCCATTAATAGCATGACGGTTTTCCATAGTTACGTTAGTTTACCAGAGGGTAGCATTATTCAGTTAGAATGTGGTTAAAACAATGCCATAAACGACCCATTTGGGAATGGTAAACATCCCACCTATAAAATGGTGATTTGGGGAATGGTTTATGATTGTATTATATTGTATTAACCACATTAGTCATTCTAATTCAATATAGAGTTAATTATATTCAATTATTGGTAATTAGATGCAATTAGTTAATGTATCCATTATTCTATTATATTACTATCTTAGCAAATTGTTAGTATTAGTGATATTATTAGACTAACAGAATGATACCACGTATTATGCTACCTAATTACTATTAGTATCGATAGTGATTCTATTCGATCTAACATTCAATCATTAGTTCAATATATATTAATTATGTTCATAAGTCTGAGTAAATATTGTAGTAATTTAGTTAATATAGCTATATAATGCTATATATATATATTATGAGCCGTCGTCAAAATCAATTGTTGACGCTTGGTACGAAAATATAGGTTATCGCTTTTTTTGGGGGGCGCTATCGCTTTACAGTGTTTTATTCAAATCAACACTAAATAATGCAAAATGCAGCGGAATTGGCTTCACGGATTCAGATCTTCAAACTGCCGGGGATGGATTAAGGGGGCGCTCGTTGTCTTTGCGTTTGCAACCATGTTGGGGAGCTACCTAAGCACACTCCTAGACTCTTTACCTAAGCAAGGAACTTTATTACAATCCCAACTCCAAACTAGAATGACAGTAACCAATATAAGATCAATAATTCTATGAAAACGAACAATGATATCGCTGTGGTCAAATCAGTCTATCCCTTGTCCGGGGTCCCTTTTTCAACAAAAGGTTATCGCTAGGTTATCGCCAAGGTTATCGCTAAATTAGAATACCAGGATGATCAAGAAAGGAAGAGAAAAAGGAAATGAAAAGGAGACATGAACAAAAAGGAAAAACTGAAATAGATGGAATTCAGAATTGGATTCAAAAACAATTTTGATTTACTTCAGACTTCAATAGCGTTTAGTTCCAAAAGGAAAGTAAAAGGAAACAGGAAGGTAAGAAAAAAGGAAACAAAGGAAGAACAACTTCGAATTAAATTATACAGCACACAAACGGAATTCAGAATTGATTTAAACCGATTTTTTGTTTTAATTCAGAATTCAATTGCGTTTAGCCATTTAGTTTAGTTTAATTCTACTGCTTTGGGACCTGGGAGAAAAAAAAACAAACTGCCTGCAGAAAGCAACGGTTCAATCACCTTGGACAACAAATGACATGGCCACTGCAAGAAACGTGGGCACTGCAGGTTGAATTTTCTTCATGAATTTTGCCCATAGCGTGAAGGTGCACAACAATATGTTCTTGGTTTACACCAAGTTTAATGCACTCTCATATGGTTACTGGGGGCCCTATCGCTTTACATGGTTTGGTATACTTTCTGGACACACCTGGACCCTCCCTTACTAAAGTAGTCTACACTTATTTTTGTTCATACCTCATATATATATATATACACACATATTACCGAAACAATTGTATCTGATCGTATACAAGTCTACACTGGCTCATATGGAACCAAACTGAGATGAAATCCGGAAATGCTGGGTTAAGTTAAAACTCCTTTCTATTCACCATTCATATATATATATGGTACCGGGTACCGTCTGAAAATTTCACATGGCAATGGGAACATGTTCCCATTGAACATTTGTTAGATTTCCATCGCCATGTTTGATTACCGATGCCAGAGATGCGTTGGGTGTGGCCAAAATTTATTCCTCAAACTTGGATGAAGATCGCACAGATGATGGGCCATGATCTAGAAGCTTTAGGATCTCCCAGATGATTGCCAGTTGAAGACTGGCTCAAATTGCGATCCCGGCGTCAATGGTTGGCAAGTCTGTTAGCAATGGGTGTGAGAGATGATTTTCCGAAAGTTGCATCCTTTTCAGCTGCTGTTCCAGGAACATTTGGGGGTTTGGTAGGGTCGAAAGTTTGCCCCCCCACAAACATGAAACCATGCAGCTCCGTCATTCACTGTACTTGGTCCACCTTTCCCAATTCCCATTTATTCACGTGGTAATTGCCGGGAGAAGCAGAACTGGCAGCGTGGTAGGGAAACAAAGGCTGAGGGTATCCTCAATCAGCAGCTTGAAGCGGAAGCAATACTGCAAACATCCTTCATATTCAAACTTCGAGTGAATGTTTGGGACTCCGTCCTGCTTTTGCTTGGGGTTCCCACCAATTTCTGATGATGCAACATCTCCCATTCAAGTGGATTATCTCCCCATGAAGCACAGTATGCCAGATAAGGATTCATTGCCAACCTAGATTACTGGAGGGTTTTGAACATGACGAATCATGAATCGTTCACAAGTTAAGATGACTACCATAGGAGCTTGCACCTTGGCCTTTCAAAATCTCCCACCAAGCCCCAGTTCTGGCCCTTCTGAACTTCTGAACTCTTTGCCCATAATCTACTTTTTTGGGGATGAACATCCATTTGCTAGCGGTCACCAATAGAATCGTCCATCGGCATTTCCTCCACCCGCCGGCAATGGATTTCCACAGTTTTCCAAAGGAAAACCATCCATAATGCAGGTATAAATGGGAACGAGACACGTCAAAAATGCCATTTCACGACACTATCAGAGGGTACAAAACAGGATAATTACACATAGTCAGTCATTAGCGTCATTAGTAAGGGAAATCGGGTGTGTCTGAAAATGGGGATATACCCCCCTAATTGGCAATATTTTCATAGGGAAAATGATGATAGTCCATGGGATGTTCGGGTTTTCCCCCCAATTTTCAAGTACCAAACCCATAAATAGTTATGAGTCATCATCGTTACGTAGTACCCTCTGGCAATCAAACGTGGCAATGGACAAATCTCAATTATGGAATATTTTCCCATTTAAATGCCTATCTATAGTGGATTTCACATTGCAATGTTTGAGTACTGGAGGGTAATGGATTTCAACCCCAGAATTTCCATGGAATTTCAGAAAGGCCTTCAAGAACTTCTCGCCCATGACGCCATCGCGTACGCACCAGCCCAACAAGGTGCCAACGTCGGTCAAGTAGCCTGTCCGGATGGAGATGGATTCAGGGACAGCCACTGAAAATGGCAGGGAACCCCACATTTTATAAGCTCCTTGTGGGGTGGGTGACTTCTTACCGCATTTTGGAGAAAAGGATACTTGAAACCATCACATTTTATGAAAAGTACAAAGTACCTGTATGTACCTGTGTTCTTGACGCGTGTCCCTTCACCTCAAACCACAACCAATGAAAAGGGTATAGGGGCAAAACGCATTGGTTGGATGACCTTTTGCATTACTCCTTGAAATCAACCAATCTTTGGCGCACCAAATTCCGTACTCAAAAACACCCGATATCTTTGGTTTGTCAGAAAATTCAATATACCCCAAATCCATTGATTGATTCTCTTTTACCATAGATAAGGGGAAATATCACATTTTCAGGCAGGTCCAAACATCATATTGTTGGCTGCAAATGCCCCCCTGGCATATCCTACGAAAAACCCCATCAAATCTCACCAGAAAATGGTACTTGCCCATATGCTTTTTAGACAGACCCATATCCCAATATTTTTGGCAATATATCCCATAACAATCCATAACATATCCCAATCATAATCCACCATTTTTGACGCTTACATCCCTATATTTACCCATATACTAGTAGCTTGGGTAGGTTGGGGCTTCCCCATATTCCCATTAAAATGAAATACATTGAAATACTGTGAAATTAATCATCTAATCAAATCCATGAATAAATCCCAGCCATACAAGCCATAGATGTCCAATTCCACCTGTGAAGTGAGTGGTGCAGATGGGCAGGGTCTGGCACCTGCGTCCAGGCGGTTGCTGGTTTCAGGTTCCATGAATGCATAGAATATGGCTTCGTTACGTTGGGACATGTCCAGATAGTCCATTAATATGTCCATAATTGGGATTCAAGATCCCTTGATTTGGCAGTGAACAACAATTATCACTGCAATCCCATGATTTTCAGTTTTCGATCTTAAAGAATCCAATGGAAACATGCTGAAATCGAACCAAAAGAAAAAACTGTCGCACGAATCCTATGTTTTTCGCGAAAAATAAGGCCTAAACATCCTGAAAACCTACCTTTTCTCAGCGCCTTCGCGTGATGCCGTTCATGATTCCCTGAGAGAAGGCAAAGAGCCTCAGAATTTTTGATGCTGGATCTGTTGACCAGGAAATTTGGGAACGCAACTTGGAGTAAGCTGTTTTTAACGATGTTGTTTTAGCATGCTTCAACCCGTGATTAATGGGTGGTTTGACTACCAAGCACATGGGAGCTCAAGACCCTGATTTAGCATGATTTAGCCCCCCAAAAATGGGGATTTGTGACGAATTCATGCGAATTCTACCTCTCTGTTTGGTGAAATATCGCTAGTTACCGCCATAACCTTTCCTGGTTCTTCACCGGGTACCCATTCGATCTTATTAGGATGATTGTCACAGCGGGCTGAATCGGCAACTAAGAAACAGCGGCAGTGGAAACTATGAGAGGGCTTAGAAAAGGCTTGGTGAGAATGCAAGAAACGATTGCGTTGGCAACTAAGAAAAGGTTCAGTGGGCAACTTAGAAAAGGTTGAGTGGGCAACTACGATGAAGGGATAAGCAGGCCGTGTGTATTGAAATATGTATGTATATATATATATATATTTTATTTTCTATAATATATATATATATATTGTATTATTTTATATTATATCATATTGTATTATATCATACTATAGTATATATATATATCATATGTATATATATATATAGTATAATATAATATAATATAATATAATAAAATCTAGTATAATATAATATAATATAATAAAATCTAGTATAATATAATATAATATAATACAATATAATATAATATAATAAATAAAATAATGTATATATATATGTATATAAATGTATATATATAATATATATATATATGACTGTATATGAGTTATTAGAAATTGGAGGCTGGAGAACAATATCTAGGGTTTAGCTTTCTTATCAGGTTCTCATTCATGTAGACGACACTATGCAGAGCCTAGCCGCACGTATGTCACCTCAGCTGCTACTAGTAGCAAGAACGTTGTTGCCCCCCCACCCACCCCGAACCCACCCCGAACCAAAACGCGTAGATGTCAGTCATAGCTGTTGGTTGACTCGGGTAGTTGCTGACTGGGACACCCTAAGTTGCTCACTCGTGACTCGGATGTTCATAGATTTCGACCGCCAAAAAACCCAATGAGATATTCTCCCCCTGGGAAATGGTGGACAATCACTACTGCCCAGCAACAGCAGGCACTCAGAAGTGTTGTCGTTGCCCTCGCCACCGTGCTCCTGTTTCTGTCTTAAGGAACCGGGGAATGTGTACAACTGGTCTGCAGGGGTGGAGCTATTAATGGGTATACAGCACAAGTAGTGTGATGATGACACCTATATATGTCAATGAGGGTCATCTACCTGCTTATTGAATGGAACTGCACCCCAAGTACTCTCCCAACTATTCTAACTCGCTGGCAATGGGAAATCTAAAGTGTAATGAGGAAATTGGTGGCACGATACGGCAAGATCATCTACGAGAGATTTTCCATCGCCATCGGTTGATTCCATGCTGTTAATGTTGGGAATGTTCACCGCAGGGTGAAACACCCCCCGGATCCCCACCTTGCAGTAGTGCACCACGCATCCGGCGACCACCTGGGGACCGGATATATCGAGGATTCCTGGAGGCTTTTCTTCAGGGATTTTTTGAGGCGGAAAATACCACGAAGATAACCATCCCATCATTTTCCAGAAATGAATGATATGAATTTCTATGAGCCATCCAAAAATTGCGGCTCGATGTGTATTGGATTTATCACACAAAATCCTCTAAGACTCTAAGGGTGACAGAGCCATTGATCCTTCTCCGACGAAACCTCGTTCTTTCTTGGGTCCAGTGGATCTATCAACTCTTGTGACCACAAGCTGAGTCAAGCAACAGCCAGGGCAGAAGCCAAAAGGTTGGGAGAATATCGTCCCGAGTAGATGAGCTCTGTATCCGCCTTGCTGTAGCCTGTCAGCGCAGCCCCCCACACCCAACCATTCTTTTTCTCAGTCTATTTTTTGGGGGGTTCGCCATAAACCAGTGATATCATTCATATCATTCATGATTCGTGATCATTTCAATTGAAGAACTGGTACCACATGGTACCACTGTTACGTGATATTTTTTCACTGGGGGGCTCGCAGCTACTTGAGGATCGTCTCCATGATTTCGTAAAATCAGCGATTTGACGCAGATGCGAAATGAGCAGCTCAGCTAGAGCAGCTACTTTTCGATCACAGAAGTCATATTTTCTCCAAGAAAATAATCCAAATATCCAAACAAACTAAATCACAGATGAACTCCAAATTATAAGTCAATGAATTCAATAAACAGGTCACCATTGGTACCTCGCCTGCGAAGAAAGATCCGAAGCAGAACGCAGCCAGAAGATGTCCGAACTTGGCGCCACCCGCCATGATCAAACGGCCTCGAGTGTCAGGCGGCTGTTGAAGTGACACAATGTGTGCACAGGGATTTCACACGATTTCACCATCAAAAAACAGGGATTCCACTGTAGACTATTTATGCAATTAGGAGGGTCTTGCGATCAAGACTAGAGTCTAGAGATTGCAAATGCGGTTCCCCAAAACTAACAGGGCACCGTGAAAATTACCGTTTTGATGGGAAAAACGATGATCTTGTAATCTTTTGCCTCACACAAACGAATTTTTTAAAGATGGTTGCTTATGGTTGCGGTTTATACGTATCCGCAATGTGTGTTCCCGGTAGAGCCTGATCATCCCCAGTAAACCGGGGAAACTGTCCCTTTTCGGTCAGGCTGAGCCTTATGAATTGTGGAATTGTGGGAAAGATCAGGGGGTCCGCACTATAATACACTGTAGTGAATTTCCCTGTTGAATTTAAGGGCTACACATTCCAAGATTGTGGATGTGATTGTGGAAGCTTTGAACAGAATTGCTTCTCCAGGCGCGTAAATGAAGGGAAACCATTCTCCAGACTAATTCTCCAGTTCAAAACATGATTCATTTGGATGAAGCAAAACAATTCACCAAGCTGAAATATGGCAGCTGTTTAATGGTCCCTCTTTGTTAGGACCATCAGCTAACTATGTAAACCTGGTCCCCTGGGACATCATGGCGGCGCCTGCGTGACTGGTGTTTCCACTCTGGTGGGAGACGGTCATGCCCATGTCGAAGATCGTCAGGGCCTAGGGATGGATCGAGGGATATGCAGGGATCAAACACAAATCCCCGATTTTCATGGGAAAACGATGGAGAAAATCACTTGTTGAGAGAATTCTTGGATCCATTGCTGGATTTGACTACCAGGCTAGGAGGAAAAGTGTTCTCCACCAATGAACTGATTGAGTCACACTTCCAGCATTAGACTGAAATAGACTGAATATTGATTGTCATTATCAGGAACCCCTGATTCTCTTTAAAGAATCATGAGCTAGACTTCAAAGCCACATGGATGAGGGTCAAGAATCGAGAATCAACAGATTGCTTCTCAATTTTTGAAGTTGGTATCTGGTAATTTAACATAACTATGGAAAATCACCCTTTTTCATGGGACAATTCACTATTTCTATGGTGATTTTCCATAGTTATGTTAGTCATTACCAGAGGGTATCTGGTACATATCAACAAAAACATGGATGTCATCAGCCAATCTTGAGCCAATCTGGTGTTTGGTCCTGCAAATTCACACCCACCCACCGTTGATCAGCAACAACAGCGGTCTCGTCGTCAGCTAGGCACGTTGATCAGGCCGGAGGCGAAACACAAAATGTTCTGGATCAACCTGAAGAGCACAGTTGGGATGCATTAAGAAACAATCCGCCATCCGTTTCTTACTGGTGCTTAGTAGGGAATGGATGGGTTGCTGGGGGAATGGGATGATTATTGATAGTTAGCCAGTGGATCATTCCCGAAATTTCCCTGCGTTTAGCACCAGTAAGGTTTGATGTATTGATTCTCCAGTTTTTTTCTTAACGGAAACTGAAACCCAGGGATTTTATTTATTTAGAGCTGGAGACCCATGTATTTTGAGTTTTAAACCTGGAGACCTGTGGATTCTGGCCAAATCTGTTGAGCTTTCCTGTTGGCCAACTCGTGTAACAATTTTTATGGGACCTGGACCTTTGGATGGTTGAGACATTTTTCATTATGTTTTTTTTGGATTCCAACTGGTCAATGGTATATCGGTATATCCACTATTGATGATGGATATACCATTGACCAGTTGGATAATGCTTACAGTACAATTTAAATCAGCTTGAGGAAAGCATCTCAGTTTGTGTGAGATACAGCTGAGGAGCAAACGGCTTAGACCTGCAACAAGGTCTGAGACAGGACCTTCCTGTTAGATGTCCGCAGATCTTTTTGGGATTCCTCCAAGACAAAACATGGGTTTGGTTTCAGAATTTCATCCTCTCGATGGGGTGAGGCTATGGCATTGGCCATGGCGCCCTGATAAGCCGTAACGAAGGTGGATTCACCATGTTGTGAAAACTTGTCAAATTTGTGGTGTTTTACTTTATCTGTATCATTATAACGGGGACGGGGGTCACAGTCGCCCCTACCTCAGGGTCACATTCGCCCCTACCCCAGCTAGGGTCACATTGGCCCCTAACTCAATTACCTTTCTGCTCAATATGTCATTCAACCTTTTAGGGTTTCACCTGGGGACAAGAAACATTTAGGCGGGACTTGGGGACATTGGTTGGGGGGGCCGGGGACACTTACCTTTCTACTTAATAAGTCATTCAACCTTTTAGGGTTTAATCTGGGGACAAGGGACAGTTAGGGGGGACTTGGGGACATTGGTTAGGGGGGGCTGGTGCCACTTACCTTTCACGTGGATGTTACAACGTAGCATCCAAAGCTTCTTAGAAGATGCTTGACACGGATGTTACAGCATAGCATCCAAAGCGTCTTGGAAGTTGCTTGAAGTGGTTGTTGCAACGTAGCATGCAGAACGTCTTGGAAGTTGCTTGAAATGGATGTTACAACAAACTGCTTGAAGGTATTGGAAATGGATCTGAGAACGTAGCATCCCGAACAACTTTATTGGAACTGACTTTCCATGACAGTTGCGATTTGTCCGTATGCCTGTTAGATCTAGAAAACGATCCTTTCCCACCTCTAAAACTATTGCGCCTGCCACGCAAAACGAGGTCGAGTCACATTCGCCCCTACCCTAGGGTCAGCTGCGCCCCTACATCCGCCTTCAGTAGGGGCAAGTGCGACCCCCTTGCCACAATTACATATATATATATTATTGTACGTAGGACCTTCCATTTTATACAAGTTGAAGGTCAGAAGGAATTCACGGTCACATCAAGTTCATGCCCTTAATTAAACATCTCATTTTGGAGGTCAGTTCCAGTCATCTCACCCTGCACGGGGCCAAGTTTCTGAAAGGTGAAATAGTCCTTGGCGGCGGCGCAGCTCTGATCAAGCTCCCAAGGGCTTTAATACCGACCGTCTAAGTGAGCCATTCAAAATAACCCTATCCCATCTCATTATATTAGTTGGTTGATCGGTTTTCCTACTATGTCTAAGTTTCTAATGCCTAAGGCTTGGTCACCTAAGTCCCAAACCAAAAAAAACAACTGATCCACAGTTCGATCCACGCTGAGCCACGCGATTCATGAATTCCAACTTGCCAGTGCTGGAGTTCTCGGTGTAGCACAGGGCACCGCACAAAGCCATGGAGAGGAAGGTGAAAACCAGTGGGTGCTCGCCCACCAACTTCACCTCAGGTGACTAGACAAATATGGGAACCCCCATGGGAAACACGGGGAAACACATGCTAATTCCACATCTTCCACCATTTTCATGAAGAAAACATGGTCGAATATGATAGACTCGCCACTTTTGTGGATTTTTCAACGGGACCATGGATTCATGGTGCATGTTCCATTGCCAAGGAGGATTCTGCCAGAGGTACTGTCGCAGGGCAAGAGGAATTACATCGAATTCCTGGCCTTACCCGGTAATCAAACGTGGCTGGCTAGCTGGAAAATCCCCTAGAGATGGAGGCTTTGATTCCCAGAAGGTAAGCAGTTTGGTTTTCTCCAAACTTATATAATGGATACACCCGTTTCTAGCAGTTTTCATGGCAAAGACATGTGACAATCATGATCAACTTCATGGGGCTTCACTGGAAGTGGGTCAAAATTCAAAGACCTAGGGACCCATATATATATATATAATATTATATATCTTGACCATCCACTTTTCAATTTTTTGGCTTCATTATAAAGTTCAGTAAGCCGAGTGGCTGCACCTCCGGATTCCTGTCGGTGCGCAAACTTGACGCATCCAACCCACTGTGAAAAAAACACGGAAACTTTTCACCTCTCACTTCGTCACTATTTTAGGACAGGTGAATCATGTGAATTCCGCTGCAAAAACACCACGATCTGCATTGAGGTCGGGCAATGAGGTCCTCAGAGTTGGCATGCAGCATATGCATATGCACGGTATAGATATGTGTACATATATTATATATACACATAAACGTGTACAGGATAAGCAAATAAAACTCATGTATATTACAATTACATACACATACATAATTATGTATGTATATATATATATTATATGTATATAATTATATACATATATATATATGTATATAATTATATATATGTATATATGTGTATATGTATATATGTGTATATATATGTATATATATATATATGTATACAACTATATATGTATATATACACGTCAAATACATTCAAACACATAACCATCATAAGTTGGAGGTGTGATGGAGTCACCCCTCACTTGAGGTCCACTCGAAACCTCGAGAAAAAGACTGCCGCGGTTCCTCAGTGACTTCCTCAGTCTTGGTGAAGGCCCGAGAAGACAAACTCCAAAGACTGCCTCAAGGCAGGGCTGGTAGGAGTTTCCAGCAAGCCACGTTTCATTGCCGCAAGGCAACCGGTATATATATATATATACATACATACATGCATACATGCATGCATGCATGTATGTATGTATATATATATATATTTATAATATATCAATCACCAACAATGTGATCCGGGTATGATTGAAAATGGGGTATAATGATCAATGAGGATTTATACTAGTAATATGATCGTCCCGCCAAAATTGCCAGTTTCATTGGGAAAAATGATGATTGACCAGTGGATTTTGCGGGAGTTGTTTTTGGGGAGTCTCTGCTCATGTCGCCACCTTGATGTTTTCATAGTTGATTTTTGGCTTCTTTGACGATCTTTACTGTATCTATACACTTTAGATCACTTTAGTTCCTTGCTATCTTCGCTTAGGAATCAAACTGATCGAACCCGGTGCCAGCTAGAACACCCTTCCCCATCCCACCTTCATTTGGGTTCCCAGAAATCACCAGCTCATCTGTAGCTCCCTGCGCCCATACCCATATCAGTTAATATATTTTACTCGATCTACTGATATTTTTCTGCTTCAACCCAATCTTCTTCATGTTTTTGTTACTACAGCAGTTCAATGTGGTAAACCCACCCAATGCCATAAACCATCCCATTAACCAACCATGACTAAGAACGGGGTACACAATACACCAATACACCTCCAACATACCATGATTTATAATCATTTTCCCCATTCAAGAACCATTGATAGGTATTGATAGGTATTGATAGGTATCCCGGTATCCCGGTATCCCATCTGAAGCCATCTTGGATCAGGCACACAAGCACATGGCCACCAACAAAGCTCCACGGACGCGACGGGACTGAGACTTTGGCATCGCCATGGCGTTGAGTTTTTTGGCGTGAGGTCAGGCACGGGTGATCTTTGAGCGTTAAAAGGCGCTGAAGTGGCGACTTTTCAACATCTTCTATTCTATCCACTAGAGTCTATCATCTATCTATCCATCTCTCTATTCGATGGTACTTAGAGACACTTCCCCCAAGGGATATGTAATGTATGTCTGTATTTTTATATATTGGTAGTGGTGACCATTGTATACATAATAAATATGTAATATATATATATATACGTGTTCAACATCATTGGACTTGCTGGGCTTTAACAACCAATTGGATCTTAAGCAACCGAAACGGGGTTTGAGCTCGTAAGGAAACAGATTAGTTTATCACCAACAATATCTCCATGAACTGTCCTTGGGACACATTGGATACACGCTCTGGCAATCTAACCCGGAACATCAGCCAGAAATGAATAGTGGCCTTATCCCTGGCAAATACGGGTTTTCCGATTTTCGTGGCTCTGCCTGAGTGAGCAAATGGGAGAATCATGTCTGGGTGTGTCGATCAACCTAGGGTCACCACAATTATTTAGACATATTTTGCAATTCGTTGTCCAATACAAATTCTTTGATGGTCAAAACCCAATAATTACTTTATGGTGAAAACCAACTTTTCGATGAATAAATCCACTATCCATCAAGCCACCTCTTGATGATATTTTTACCTTTGTACACATAGAAATAGCTGGCAGCTATGAATGTCCATCCTTCCGTTCGTATGGAAAATCACAGATTTTTATCCATCCCTGTTTCAATACTCACCACTCTTCACTATGTAAGTGTCCGCTCATAATAAGTGGATTCATCCATAGAAAAAGACGAAAAAAATCGCCTTCAGCAAATCTAAGTAACATGAGAAACCAATCAACCAATAAACCACCCATATGGATTGATGGTTTATACTACCCATGAAAATGATTTGGGGATGATGGGGATGGTTTCTTGGATTTCCATGGATTTCCCACATTATAGTCATCCCCAAGTTCATAGAGTTTAGATGAGTTCAGTCAGTTCAGTAATTATAATCACTAAAAGTGAGATAACATCCCAAAATCATCCAAATTCGAGATCTTCAGCAAATCTAAGTAAACCATAGTAAACCATCCAAAATCTTGGCCAAGCCACTAAGGCTTCTTCCAGCACCCCCCGCAGCGCTCGAAGATCCACCGAGGTCGATATTGCATCGACATCGACTTCCGGCGGGACTGTCCTGGGAAGTCGTTGCCCGAAAATTGGGATGTTGATACACCAACAAATGGCTGGTTGGTGGTTGACCTACCCCTCTGAAAAATATGAGTTCGTCAGATTGGGATGATTATTCCTAATATATTAATATATATATATTATGGAAAATAAAAAATGTTCCAAACCACCAACCAGAAATGGTATTTTGAGATACCAATCAAAATGAGTTTTTTTGTTTTTCTTTTCCACAAGGTGCTTTTTCAAATCAACAAAACATATATAGATTTTTTAGCCACACAAAGTTGTTTTTTACCAACAAAGATTATGTTTTTACCATCAAAAATGAAACGTTACCCACAATAATTGAAATTTTAGCCAGACAATTTGCTTTTTCGTCAGCAAACATGGAGTTTTCACCAACACAAATGTGATTTTATATACCCAAAGCATCCCAAAGCAAACTTCCATTTTTTACACCAAAGAAAAAGTGGAGCATTCAAATAACAGTTCTAAGTATTTCACTGAGGACACTGGGGATTTTTCGAGTGAACATGGCGGAGTTTATGTGAACTTATGGAGATTACACCGTGGAACAGTTGGGGAAAGGTGGGGAAGGAATCAATACTTTGGGCATTCCAGAAATGTCACTTGCACAAAATGGTGCAATGGTAATTAGACCAATCAACAAAAAAGGATACAGTAGAAAAGGAGATTTCATCAACAAAAACTTAGGAAAGTGGACAATTGAAGCCTCACCAAGAATTATGAGATGGCTGGAGGTTTTTTCAATTTGCGCAGAGCTTATGGTTTCGAAAACATGGCTTGATTCAAAGGTTTATCTGAGAAAGATATCTCTTAACTCAAACTTGCGTCATTGAAACTGTCATGGTCACTGGGAGTTTGCCCAGCGCCCAGAGATGATTCTGATGGCGAGGTCGACTAGTGAAGTCGTCATGATTTCCCCAGGTCTTTTTTTAGATTTTTTAGGATGTTCAAGGATTTCCAACTTGCTATGGCTCAAATTCATAACACCAATTTTGGATGGTTTGATATTTACAGTAATATTGCCAGATACATTACTGTAAAAACAAACATGAAACCATTTCCGTAAGTTTAACCCATGATTTCATTCCCCATCATTTCTGGTTTCCACCCTTATACATCCTTATACTGTATTTGATACATCTGTTGGGTGAATATATCTGAACATCATTGAATATCCATGAATCTCCCAAGTCTGGTGATGAGATCACGATTTTCCGTGGCGAAAACGGATCATTTGTTCAACCAAAAGGGAAGCCCAAGCTGCTCCATCTGCTCCATCTTGGCAGACTTTTCGCCAACGGAGCCTTCAGACTTGGCATCTGACCTGTGGCTGAGCGTTCATTAGAACCGGGTCAAATGTGGGGGATCTGGTACACAAGGTTCTAACATCAATGAATTGGTTTAAGGGAAAATTTGCAGGAAAACCCCATATTTAATGGGAAACTCTATGGTTTCCTGCAGATTTTCCCTTAAACCAATCCATTGATAACATGGATCGAAAAAGTGGTAGATACAGGATCTCCATTCAACATTGGGGATACAATTCATCTAGTTAAGGGATATCAGCCATAAAGTCAAGGTGGCTTTTGGCAAGACGACCTGTGCCATGGTCAAAAGATGGGATGGGCTATGGCCATGATTCGGGATTCCTTCGACCGGTCATATGAACTTCTATTATTGCAAACATAACAATCCCCCTACCCATGGTATAATACTACGATATAATATATATATAATATAAAATATAATACACTATATAATATATAAAAATATGATATATAATATGAAATATATAAAAACAATATATAATACAATATATAATATAATAAATAATATAATATATAATATACTATAATATATGATATAATATAAAATAAAAATATAATATATAATACAATATATAATACAATATATAATACAATATATAATACAATATATAATACAATATATAATACACTATATAATACAATATATAAAATAATATATAATATATAACACATAATATATAATATATAACATATAATATACAATATATATAACATAGAATATAAAAAATATAACATATAGTATAATATATATATATTATAATATAGAATATATAACATATAATATACAATATATGACATATAATATATAATATTATAATATGATATACTATAATATGATATGATATAATATAATATAATATAATATGAAATAATATGAAATAATATGAAATAATATGAACTAATATAATATGATATAATATTATATGATAGCATATAATATAATATATTATGATATAATATACTATACTATAATATAATATAATATAGTATAATATAATAGAATATATAATATAAAATCTAACATGAAATATAATTTAAAACATCATATAATATAACGTAATCTAATCTAATCTAATATACTATAACATCTAATCCAATCTAATATATAATATAATATATATATAAATTATACATACTGATCTCTGACCATCCGCTCTGTCATTTGGATGTATGAGAAAAAAAACATGTTTTGACCACGGCACATCTGCCCCCTTCGATCAACTCAACCGTCGGCCTTGGACTGCTGCTGTCGATGAATCGCTCCGGTCTTGGGCGACCTGTTCTTCTCCATTTGGCAGAACACTTTTTGGCAACATGTCAACAGCCAATGGTTGTACCATGTAGCCATGAAAAGTTCATGAGATTCCGAGATTTCTTGCCATATCCAGTCTGCTTTTTCTCTTTGGCACAGCCCTACCTAAATGTGAGCGCTGATCCTGTTCCATCCTTTGCTTCGCTGCAAGTCGCTCCTCAAGAGGCTTCAGCCATCGGGGACCAAATGATAAAAGACATGGGATGACGGCTATTCTGAGAGCCGCTCCACCATTTCTTCATGGGGGAAGCTGGTTATAAAATAACATCATTCCGGGATGGGTCAAACCATTTCTCCATGGATTTTTTACAGCACCTGACGACTTGTTTATCTTTACTGCTGTCCACACTCAAATCACCTTCAAGGGGATGCCAGGTGCTGCACCAGAGGGGCACTTTTGATCTTGGAAAGTTCCCTGTAGGGAATAAGCAATCTGGATTTACAGATATTTACAGCCATTCTGGAAAAAAGATGGCGACATCTTTGAAAAAGCATGAGCAAATCCCCTTACCAGCTTCATTTTCGAGACTTGGCTTGGTACCAAAAAGCTGATGTTTGGCTCACCTGTTGGATCAGGTGGTACCGTTAACGTTATACTTCAACTTTTGGAGATGACCGTAGTTGCAGCCCAAAACGCCCAACACGTTCAAGATCCAAAACAAGGTCACCTCCAAAACAGCTCCTAAACTTGATTTTATGAACATGTGTTTTTCCTATGTACCCATTAATGGTACTTACCCTCTGGTAAATTAACATAGACCCTGGCAGATAGGGGTTGGAAGACTAGTTTCCATTAAAAATTGGTGATTTTCAGGGTCTATGTTTATTTACCAGAGGGTAATATATCTATAGTATTTACCTACGAGTATCCTCTGGTAACCTGTTTGGCTTCATCCCTGGCTTCCAGGCTTCCTGAAGCCCGAAACGGCGTCCTGAAAGGCTTGTTGCCTGGCCTCTTCTAACTCCTGCAGCCTGGCGACCTGCACCAACCGGTGACATCATTTTAGGATGGTTACAATATATATATATATATATCATAATATATCATAATTATATATATATAATATATATCATAATATATCTAATGATCTATTAAAAAAACTCTAAAACTGTAGTTTCTCAATGATCACATCCAGCATCCCCATCCACGCCTCGGCAGCTTCCTTCTGCTCCCTGGACTTTCGCTTCACCTCCTCCCGACGATCGCGCCGTGGACTCGGCGGCGGCGTCCCCAGCACTTGCGGCGCCGCATCGGACCAGCGCGGCACGGAGGACGGGCGGCCCGCGGCGCGCTCGGGCGTCAAGGGGGGCCTGGGACGGCAGGTCTCCCAGAAGTGGTTGAAATCAGCAGGAAAAGCCATGGAAAACCATGGAAAACTGTGTAGAAGACACTAAAAACCTTGAAACTTTAAACTTCAAACACTCTTCAAACCGATTCGTTGATATAGACATGGAAAGGAGCAGTGCTATGTACATGCTATGTACTGTCCGGCCAGTAACTTTTTGCCCTCGGCTAAAACGAACCAGGCTGGAAAACCATCACTCTCAGGACAATGATGTCTAAATGGCTCCTAGTTCTGGAATAATCCCCAACTCTATGGTAAAATCCGGGCAATTGCACATGGTAATTCAGCTTACCACATCATAAACAGCAATACTATAATATCATATTAACACAAGTTAGTATATATATATGTATATAAATACACGTATGATTATGGTATAATTATGTATAATATTGCATAATATGCATGGTATTATCCATGCAAATATGTAAATATTCGAAACGGGAGACTCAGAGTCAGCCCATTGTCTCGGGCCTCTCAGGGGACGGACCCAGGCTGTTCCCTCGACAACGCTCCCGCGCCAGACGGGCCACCTGCATTTTGTTGTCACAGGGGTCACAGGAAAATCTGGCTGCGGATCATCAAAATGCCCCTGAAAGTTAAAGATATTAAACACCCCCACAAAACCGGATGACCCTGGCAAGTTGAAACCCTCCATTCCAACATATTCCAACTATTTTGATCATCTTGAGGAATTTTGCAGCCGTATCCCATGTTTGTTCACCCTGGGTGCCCAACCTCTCGATTTCGATGAAACTCAGCGCGCACCTCAAAGGACATATTTTTCTTGGCACTTTCGAAGCCAGCGTGGCTTCGGAAGCTTCTGGATGTTTTTTGGGTTCTGAACTCTCCATTTTCTTGTAGGTTTGTCTCAAATTTGGAACTAAACCAGACTAACCCAACCACTTTTTGGGCCGTGAAGGATCTTGGAATCTTGGAAATATATTTTTTTGGTCAGCCTGTTAATTGACTGCATCTTTAACCACCGGTGCCCTTCCGTATCAAAGATCACATGGTATTTTTGTCACCCCAATGGGGAAAAAACTGAGTATGCCATTCCGTCC
Organism: Cladocopium goreaui; assembly: GCA_947184155.2. NCBI lineage: Eukaryota > Dinophyceae > Suessiales > Symbiodiniaceae > Cladocopium > Cladocopium goreaui. Next base: position 71,990 of record CAMXCT020001956.1, read on the forward strand.
ATAGTGGATACACAGATAGGATCAGATTGGCACTTTTGTATCCACCCGAAGAGGATGCATTTGTATGCATTCGATCCGGCATTTGTCATCTTGCATCCCTGCATTCGCTAGTCCCGGGTTCCTAAGCTCCCAGCGGCTTCTGCAGTGTCCTGGTTGCGGCGACCGCCATCTGACTTGTTACTGACAGGTGTTTGGATTCCATATTCGTTCACATCATGAGAAACACCCAAAGATCATCAAAGATCGGTCAGACAATGGACTCTGCTTGAACCATCTCGGACCCACCCCCATGAAATTGAGTGAACATGTTTTGTTTGGTCACAATTGTACTCCGACATACCCTGTATTTCTATTGCGAAATTATGAAATGCATTCTCATTGTGAATTAACCACCAAAGTATCTCCCCAGCCATCTTTCTGAGACAGCTCCTGGGTCGGGCTCACACTCGGCGCCAAGGGATGTGTGGCCAGTCGTGTCGCCATCGATGCCGACGGCAAGGTGCTCCCCTGCCAGCGATGGACACACAGCAGTTTTGGCATCCACAGCCTTTTGCTGACCCCAACTTCAGTTATTTTGCCAAGTTGTGAACCACAGGTACGCTTTGGCATGCAACAACTAGCCAGTTGTTGGGTGGTCCTGAGCTCAACATTTTGACCTGTTATATCACTATTGGTTGTATCCCAGTAAAGCAAGGCTTTATATATACCATCATTCATCATCATTCGTTGAACTTCAACTCCAACATTGTTTTTTTTTTAACAAAAAAACAGTAAAACTCCCAATTCTTATTGGTTTCGTTCGCCCTTTGTTCTCGTCTCAAAACTTAGATCCATAGACTCCATGGATCTCCAGCATCGACGGAAAAACGTACGTCGAGTCAGCGCTGACCTCGTGTTGGCTTCGTTCCAGCAGTGCTTGAAGGTGTTCCCTGGGGACATGATCCAAGCGATTTCGTGGAGATCCATGCAACACCAATGTCGTGGGGATCGAACCAACCAAAATTGGGATTTGGCCAACACAACGAAAGGGTTGTTGCTGCCTAGTAAGTGTATGTGGAATGAGCACCACTTACAAGCGCATGGGAGATCCATTTGCTAGTCCTGATCAGTCGGGCCGTAGCTTCTGGAATCTAATGTGGCCATGCTGGAAAAGCCATCAATATTTCCAACAAAAACATCGAGAATTTCCGCCATGTCAGGTAAGCTCACCCAGTCGGACAAAGTGGTGATGAAAAATGGCTTGTGGTACTCATCCTTCATCCAGCTCCGACTAGATTTCCTTAGATATTCTGTGCCAGACTGCTGGTAACGTCATGGGATTATGAGAGGGATCCGTTCTTACAAAAGAGAAGTGGTGTGTAAGATATTCATATATCTCCAGCATAATCTGTACATTTAGACCTACTTCCTAAAATATGGTATAGACATGTATAGACCGGGTACATCATGTACCCTCTGGTAAATTAACATAACTATGGAAAATCACCATTTTTAATGGGTACGGTAAATCCACTATAAATAGCCATTTTCAATAGCTATGTTAAATTACCAGAGGGTAACATCAAATATTCTCGTATTGTAGATCTACATAGATCTACCCACCTCTACCATGACCCCCATGACGCCACTCCTGGCATAGCTCATGCCCAGTACATCCTCCAATCGCAAGCGTCTGCGCGGATCCTTCCTTGGCCACCATAGCGATGACCCCGACCCCGGAGCTTCCAGGATCTCATGGTGTTGAACAAGCAGAAACCATCAATACACCGAGAAACTATATGTACATAGAACATGTATACATCATATGTATATATTAAAACATGTTACGATAATATACTATAATATACTATAATATACTATAATATACTATAATATACTATAATATACTATAATATACTATAATATACTATAATATACTATAATATACTATAATATGCTATAATATACTATAATATACTATAATATACTATAATATACTATAATATACTATAATATACTATAATATACTATAATATACTATAATATACTATAATATACTATAATATACTATAATATACTATAATATACTATAATATACTAAAATACTATAATATACTACAATATACTATAATATACTATAATATACTAAATAATATACTATAAATATACTATACATATATCTGGGCATATCTGGGCAAAGTACTGTAGCTCAGAATGAAAGAACACATTTTTGGGAGGTTCCCGTTACTGAGATCAATTAGGGGGAGCTATAATTTGCCCAGGCTGCCCGCATCTTTTCATGGTGAATGTCCATGTTTTGCCGGTGAAATTCTAACCCTTTTACACCGCGATCTAATGCTTTATTCAAGCCATCACCCTGTCACTGGTGACGGATGGGTTGTCAAAATCAATCCCCGTAATTTTCCACAGATCATTTACCTGTTGTTTTTCATCATCTATCATCATAGTATAATACCATATCATAATACTATAGTTTACTATATATCATATCCATATCATCATAGTATAATACCATCTATCATCATAGAAACCTCTTGTTTTTCAGGGGTTTCTGAAGAACCCCCTCTATTTTCATCAATCAACCAATGGGATTTTGGGACATCTGGCTGATCCACTGGGGATGTGTGTCCCCCAAGATCAGCCTGGCTATGTAGATCTTTATATTCTAATAATCAGAACTATTACCATGTGTATATATATGTATATATATGTGTATATATATATATACACATATATATACATATATATACATATATATATATACATATATACATATATATATATACATATATATATGTATGATCAGAGAAATGTTCTTAATATAGTCTATTACATCACCCAACTCACCAGTCCCATTTCAAATCCCCGGCACTGCAACAGCCCCAAGACGATGCTTCGCAGCGGGCTCGAGAGATGCGGCAGCGCTGGAGGTTCTGCGCTGCAGATCTTCATCACCAGCTGCACCACCGAGGTGGCCAGGAACGGCACCTGGCTGGGACCGCGACCGGACCAAGGACGGCCAGCGGAATGCTGATCAGAAAATCCAGTCATTGGATTGAGGGAAAATCTGCAGGAAACCATGGTTTTTACCATCAAATATAGGGCTTTCCTGCAAATTTTCCCATCATCCAATTCTATCAGAAAAGGAGAAAAAGATGAGAACACTATGGAAACATCATGGAAACACGAAGAAAAAAGGATTGAAAAGGATGAAGAATGACGAGAAAGGATGAAGAGGGATACACAATGGACGAAAACTGAGATGAACTGAGACAGGAATATTATATGTGGCTGCCTGAAAATGGGGTATACCCATTTCACCGCTATACCCATACAATGGCGATTTTCCTGGGTCAAAACATGATCAAAAAATGGATTTAGAGGTACCTGACCTGCAGTGCACACATCTCGTAGGTCACCACGCCCAATGACCAGCAGTCGCTCTTCACACCTGGACACAGGTGGAACGGGGGACCCACACTCTGCAGAAGGGCTATTTTAGTAGGGTAAAAGCCAGGATTAAGTATGATTAAGTATCAAATTTATTCAATTTTTATCCAATTTTGGGGTACCCTGTTTTTGGACAAGGACCCAAGATGACCCAAGTACCAAATGACCACTGAGTTGGTTTAAGGGCAAATCCACAAGATTGCCCATCGTTTGTGCCTCCAACCATCAGGGTTTCCGGTTTTGATCCTGGAAAATAGTCTTGAAGAGTCTTGGGGTTGTCAGTAAGTCAGCAAGAAAAGTGGTATCCTCAAAAGCCACCTCTGGTTGATGCGACAATTATGAATATTTATCTTGGCTCTTGTTCTTATCTACCTTTTTGAGGATGAATCTGAGAATCAGCATTCGGTCAAGAAACTCGCAAAAAAAATGACAAGTCCCGAGTTTTGCAAGTTTTCCCTATTGTTTTAAAGGATGGATATCTTCCTCCAGAAAGAGGAATCTCAAAAGAATAAGAGCGATCCGAACAATACAGGCCGAGAACGTTGGAATTCTTCAGTGCGAAAGGGTGCCGCCGCTGTTTCTTAGGAAAAGGACAAGCTATGTGCAACCATATCCAATCATATCCCACTTATACTCCCATGATATTCCCATGATCTTCCCATCAAAATTTACCGAATAAAGGCAGATTAACTACAGCCAATGGCTATGGGTCAAGTCAATGGTGTACCGTACGGCATTCCGCCGGACAAATCCGCCCACACCGCTTTGGCGGTGAAGGCGTGCTTATTGGGGGGCAAAACAGCAACACTAAATGCTCAATGACATTTGTTAATATAGCAGTCGCTATATCAGCTTTAGCTGGGGGGGGGCCAAAAACGGTTTCGCACCGAGACCAGAATACGGTGGTGTTTTCGACATTTTTCGAGGATTTTTGGGTGTCTGAGCGCAAGAGGGTATTGAAATGGAATTTTGGGTCATTTTGGTAGCTTTCCGGCAATGGAAAAACGGCCAAAAATGAAAAAAACATTGTACATAGCAAGATTTTGCAGGGTTTTTGGATGCCAGAGCATTGAAAACACTGCAAAAACAAGTGTTTTGGACTGACGTTATAGCAAAAAACGTGTAAATTACCGTATGCTTGACTGGAAACATTACAAAAACACTGTCAAAAGCAATGTTTTGGAAGGATTTACTGCCTTTATGGCAAAAAACGTGTAAATTACCGTCTGTTTGACTGGAAACATTGGAAAAACACTGTCAAAAACAATGTTTTGGAAGGATTTCTTATATATATGTTGGAGTTGGCTACCGGCATTGGAACATGGAAAAATTGAAGAAAACACTGTAAATAGCGGTATTTTCAACGGTTGGGGAGATAAGGGAATTGGAAGCATTGTCGAACATGATGTTTTCGACCGGTTTTATGGCGACAAAAGTGTAAAGTACCGTGCTTTGAAGGAAACCATTGCAAAAACATGGAAACACATTCAAAGAACACGGGATTTGGGGGACTATCTAGGCGTCGTTGTCTAGCTATTTGAAATTCCGCAGCTTGGAGAGCCTCCAAGGGAGGGAAAAGTGAAAATTCCATAGCTTGGGAAGCTGTCACGGCGGGGAAAAGTGAAAATTCCCTAGCTTGGGAAGCCCCCACGGGGGGGAAAAGTGAAAATTCCCTAGCTTGGGGAGCCCCCACGGGGGGGGAAAAGTGAAAATTCCCTAGCTTGGGGAGCCCCCACGGGGGGAAAAGTGAAAATTCCCTAGCTTGGGGAGCCCCCACGGGGGGGAAAAGTGAAAATTCCTTAGCTTGGGGAGCCCCCACGGGGGGGGAAAAGTGAAAATTCCCTAGCTTGGGGAGCCCCCACGGGGGGGGAAAGTGAAAATTCTTAGCTTGGGGAGCCCCCACGGGGGAAAACCACCCTTAGCCCCTCTCACGGACCGAAATAAACCTGCGGTGTGGGCGGCCACCCCACGCGAAGCGGGGTGAATTATGCGCAGTATGTTTTAGCAGCTTACAACGTTCATTTTGGGATCCACTTAACGGAGGTTGATATACATATATAAGTATACATATATAACTATTTTATTATAATTATAAATATATGTAATTCTAATTATATATAATTAATCATATATATATTATAATGTATACATATATATATATAATTCTTATACATTAAAGAATCAAAGCATATGAAACCGTTCATTTTGGTGCTGAACACATGTGGACCCATCCCGCCATTTTCTGGCCAGGCGGCCGTAAGCCTCGCCACTGCAAATTTCAGGTGACAAATACCTGTGGCTGCAACGGGAGTCATGACATCCCACCATAAGATTGGACAGGCCAGTAGGCCATGGACGGATCTTTCATCTCCATCAAAAATGCCAATCTGGTTGGTGGTTTCAACCTACCCCTCTGAAAAATGATGGAGTGAGTAACAGTTGGGATGATGACATTCCCAATATGATGGGAAAGTCATAATCCATTCATGTTCCAGTCACCACCAATCAGCAATTCTGTGGCATTAACTGCATCGCACTCGCTCAATCCAACATCAACGTCAAACGTTCAATTCGCGGTTTCAACCGGGTGCATCACGGTGCATCCAATGAATTTTCCGATGGCCAAGGTGCAAGGGTGTACCGATGGTGGTCTGAGCTCCCAGTGTCGTACTTTCCAACACCTGGCCGATCATCGCTTGCAATTCTTCTGTGAGATTCATGTGTTACGTAGATGTTAGTCACAATTAGTCATGATGGATTCAGAGTAGAATGATATGATCATTTACATCTGTATTCAAATGCATATTTGATGATTTGTTTGTATCTACTGGGTACATCCGTATTTATACTTATCCTGGAAAGGTTCAAACAAACATAACATAAAAATGAACACACATATATATATATAACATGATTTCCCAAACACATGCGATATATATATATATATACACAGTATATATATATATATATATGCATACAATCAGCAGCTAAAGCTCAGATTCTTCCCAAACTGAAAGAATGTGTTGTTCCCAAAAGCTACAACATCCTGCACTGTTCTTTTGTCAGACATCTCAACTCAATGTGCATCAGCCACTTCATGCAACAAACAAAACCTAGGGCCTAGAATCCTAGAAAAAGCTGGACGCTTGAAAATTACAATGCATTGGACGGTCCAACTTGTTGGGTAATTTACGGCCTTCCCCTTCAATTCTCCCATCCTCGTAACTTCGCGACATCCATTGAGTTCCATTGATTGTAGGCCCTGTAGGCACCTTGGAGATTCCAAAATCGCCCAATTTCACGATCCATTGCCGCGTGAGGAAAATGTTCAGCGGCTTCCTGAAAAACGGCGCCCGAGTTGTGATGATCCCATGATCCCCGCTGACAACACCAGTGATTTTTCTGCCAGTTTTAGGGATAGAAACTGCAGAAACCATGGCAAACAAACAACGAAACATCCGAAGCAAAACAAAAATCACTTGTGAACTCTGCTGCGCCGGCACACGATTGTTTTTTTTCCCAAGCGTCAAGTCCCTGTGCAGGATTTTCACTTTGTGGATATGCGACAGCGCCAGAACCAGTTGCAGATGGATGTGCATTATCTCGCTCTCTGCGAAGCATCCTCTGAGCATACCCGAGCCATAGATTCAAACAATTCCAAACATCTACTTCATGGACAAAAAAATCAGCTACCCCCCAACAGATTCAATAGATTTCAATAGATGTTTACTTATGGATCTTATGGAACTAGACTCTTCAATTACCATGTTGACCAAGGCGCAAGTGATCTACCAAAGATTTCTCCAAACCCTGTGCAGTCCTCCAGTCTCGCGCCGCAACTTGATCTGTGTTGCCAAATCGCCATTGTCCGCGTATTCCATGATGATGTACAACAGTCTCGAATCCAGGAAGGAGTCGACGTATCCTGCGTCTCAAATTTTGGGGTGAACACCCAATTCCATCCGCGGGTTAATCATCATGTTCCCTACTGATGGCAGTAAATTGGGGCTATCTCCCATTTTCGTCTGCAGGATTTTGTTCAACGAATTTAAGATATCTTTTTGGTCTCACTGCTGGAAGTCATCATGAGTCAATAGGGTACTCGAAGATTGGATGGCCAACTACCACAAAATCCCAAAAACATGAGTGGTGTAGGTCTCAACTTTCAATCCATATCTTTCCATGCCAGGGGATGCTGGCTAAGGTTCCCATTCTGCTTGATCCAAAAATCCAATTGGCGGTGTCAATGCATTTTTTAAAGGGTGCCATTACCCACTCATAAATAACCATATTCAGGAATAGTTCACTATAGTTCACTATAATCCACTGTAATAGGTGGGGAAATGATCACTAAATGATTGTAGTACTATATGTACTATTACAGTGGATTCTAGTAATCTTATGAATAGTTCACTATAGTTCACTATAATCCACTGTAATAGTACTGTAGTAAATGGTAGCATGTATAGTAATCCTATGATTCCCTCTGCAGAAACACATATAGCCTTCTATGTGTGTACATATAGCATCATAGAGTGGAATCATTTTCGCTATGTGATTCCACCCTTTCCGATCATCAACTTATCCGAGCTGCGGACGATGTTGGCATGAGACAAGCGCCGCAAGACGTCGGCTTCTGCCAAGGCCAGCCCCCTCTCCTGGTCAGGACGTGGTGCGACTGTACCACGAAATCACTTGATTCCTGGATATGGCTGTGCATGAAGGTGAGGTTCCTGGCAAATTGTCATTTTAATGGGTAAAATGAAAACCAACCATTGGAATTGGGGGGCGGTATTATATATATATATATATATATTTATTTTTTTTTGGGGATTGGTTCATCTCTTCCATCTGCAAAGCAACAGTTGGGTTTCGCTGGAGCACTTCCCCCGCTCCAGCAGCTTCTCAAAACGAAAACGACTCAGTCGAAATGGTAAAATGACTGGATATGACTTGTGATAACATGATATACCCTCGGCCCTCTGGTAAACGTTTACATAACTATGGATGGAAAATCACCATGTTTAATGGATAAATCAATTATTTCTATGGCCATTTTCAATAGCTATGTTTGTTTACCAGAGGCCTTTTTGGAATTTGGCAGAAAACAAATTTCGCACCTTCTCTCCAAGGTGACTGATGCGAATCTCTTTGGCAACATACCTGGGAGATTTTGGAGGACCCAGGGCGTCAACAAGTTCCTGGGGATGAGAAAAATAAAGTCATCACTTATATGTATATATCATTATATATATATATTCATTTATCTATTGATTAATTTTTATTTAACTATCTCTCTATCTCGAATCTCTCTGTCTCTCTATCTACCTATCTGTCGGTCTGTCTTTCTGTCTATCTACCTACCTACCCATGCAGCCCTGCGATTCCCCAGGCGCAACTGTCAACACGCGGTACCAAGTGTTAGATGATGTTTGGATCCTTCGAACATTTCCGCATGGAGAAACTTGGTTGGACGATGTTGGACGCGTGTAATCTATGATGATTGTATCCTCCCGGTGAGATCAGTGGGAAGTGTACAACACTTTTTATATCTTTTTATGACAATTAACATCAATTAACCATAATTAACCCCCCTCAAAATCAAGAATCAGAACCATTTTCTCAAAATGTCTCTCTTCCGTTAGACTTCAGCCACCTGGATGCGGCCTGTCACTGCTGGATGTTGGGATGTGAACCAACTACTTCCATCCATCTTTTTTGCTGCAGAAGAGCTTCAACGCTTTAATGAAATTGGGAGGCGATTAAGTGTATCATAGATTATCATAGTCTATTACCACCATGAATTTCATCCCCCATCCCCACCTCCATCCCCGCCCCTTCCATCAAATCCTAGCAGCTTGGTAGAGCCTCCTCTCTCTCGCACCAGCAGTGCAGTACCATAGGACCCTTCACCCAAAATCTGGAGCCGCTCATATCCTCGGGTCTTGAAGAGCTGGGACCATCAAGTGGATGTGTCCAGAAGATGTGGATATTGTGGATGAAGTACCCCCAACCGCCAACCGTTGGAAATGATCAGCCTTTCCAGCCACTTAAATCGACCTTGGAAGCCGACCAGCTGTGAAGCTCCAGCTTTTTGAGAGTAACTATTCACAGATGCAAAGTGTTATGCATGTGACAAGGTTCGACTTGTATAGCCTGGGCATTGATTACTGGTGAAAGAAGCCGATGAATTACTGATGGTGGAATTCAGATGAATTTCAGTACTCTGTACCCCAGCTCTCGAAGTAACGGGAGCCCCGAGATGACACTTTACCAGTACATAGACCTGTCTTCCTTCATTTCAATTCAGTTCTAGTCACCTTTGATCCATGTCCCTCTGTCCACTGCTTCCGCCTTGTTAGATTTGTCTTGCCTGTCACAAGTGGCCAATACTTTCCTTTCATCTGCGTTCCATTTCTACCAGTACAATATCCATACAACCTGTGGAGGCCAACTAATGAAGCAGAGCATGGTTCAGGTCATGAGATTTCAGGCCCATGCAGTGCACTTGTGCCCCAAAACCGCATCTTTCACTGAAAATTGCAGCCTCAAAATCATGGACCCCACAAAAAACTGAAGTTAAACAAGATTTGGAAGATGCATCTTGCCTACATGTATCATTTCTGTATCATTTCTGTATCATTTCTGTATCTCTTTCTCATCTTGCTCCTCCTTTCTCCTTGCTGAGGGTCTCTCTTCCAACATCGGCCATGTGGGGCATCCGCAGAGAACCCACGACGGGCCAAGATCTGATTTTTTTTGGGGCTCAGTAGCTGGGCTTATTGGAAACTGCTGGGAGTGTCTACCCAAAGTTGGGAGTGGTGAGTTACTGAGTTGGAAGTTGCTGTCGGGTGGAAAATCACCATTTTTAATGGGAAAATCAAATATTTCTATGGGCATTTCAATTATGCTGTCAGATATACAGTAGCTTCGACTTGATGTGTGAAGTGAAGTGGATAAGTCGCTCGACCATCAGGCAGCCGGTTGATGGCAACTTCCCGACAGTGCTATTGCCGCGACTTGATAGGCTGCGCCATGCGCCAAGACACAGTAACCAAAAACTCACGGACACATTCACCAAATAGTAGTGATTTGTCATCAATGTCCAATTGAAACTGGATGTGCAACAAAAATGAACTTGTACCTTGGAATATCGTGGATCTTTGGTATCTTTGGTTGTGTCTACTGGGCCGCTTTTGGATCCTCCGGTGGCACATGCCCAACCTGCACAGTGTTGGAGAAATGATCCAAGGAGATCCTTCCAACGTCTGGAACCTGCGCACCAAGTCAACCAGCCGCAGGTCTTTTGGGAATCATCTCATCTCTTTTTGGGCAATGTGTTTGTAGAACAATGGTAACAATGGCCTATAATTTTACCCAAATGTTAAAACCATCTCATCTTTCTGCGGGTAATCATAATTTGACTCATGCATACCTTGTGAAGCACTTTTTTAACCTGCAGATCTGCCAGAGTCGTATTTTGTTTACAGCTTCTGACCCTCGCCCTTCCGGAACACCTTATCAACGGGAAGGGATTTCAGCAAAAATGTGATATAACCCATCAAACAATGCAACATATGTGGATATAGATATGTAGTACTCATGCACATATTATAAATACATAGTATTTTGATACTCCGTATGTGATAATATATACGATTTATCACATGTGTACTTTAATACTCATCATGTATAGTATATCATATGGAGGATCCCCAAGTAGGGGGTTTACTATAAGTAATATCTGAGATAACTATATTATGTATAATTTATCACATGTGTACTTTAACACTCACTACCCTCTGGTAATTTAACATAGCTATTGAGCATGGCCCATGTATAGTTGATTTTTCCATGACACATGGTGATTTCCATAGCTATGTGTTAGTTTACCAGAGGGATCCAGAGGGTATGTATAGTAGGTGGTTTCCTAAAATAGGGGTACCCCCAGTCATCATCCATTCTAGTAGGATTTTCCATTTTAAACCATCCAGCTATTGGGGTACCATTTTGTTATTTAACATAGCCATGGAAAGATCCACCATGCTATTAAGAACGGTAAACCATCTATTTCGATTAGGGCCATGGCTTAACCATGGCTATGTTAGTCATAACCAGAGGGTAATATATATATATATATACACCATGGCCCATATATCTCATTCATATACCATCTATGTTAGTCATAACCAGAGGGTGACAAATTCTAGCACCTCATTAATATCCCATCAAATCAGATAGATAGATTCTAGCAGAATTTTCCTTGATAAACCATCCAGCTATTGGGGTAATATCATACATCTAAGGGGCTTTCCTATGGATCCCCCAAGATTCCCCACGTCACCAAGGGGCCTCCCAAACATCTCTCGCTGCGTTCATCAGCACAAAGCTGCGCAGCTGAGAAGCCACCACCTGGCCACGTAAACTCGGGATCAACGGCTTGACCAACAAAAAGCCTGGAGAAATGGTGATTTACCATGATTTACCAATAAAAATTGGTAGGACATTGGGATTTTACCATGAAAAATTGGTGGAACATTGGGATTGAACCGTTTGTTAACTTGGAATACCCTCTGATAATCTGAGAGTTTGTGAGAAGCCATGGCCCATTTCGATGATGTAATGTTCAAAAATGGCTACTTTCCATAGCAAATTGTTACTGAAAACTCTGGGAAATATGGCTAAACCCAATGGTCAAAGGGTAGTTTGTATACGTATTTTTATTTCGGCCCTGTTGATGAGGGTATAAAATTAACATGGATGTGGCAAACCCACGATTTTCAGCTCATTCCAAATCAGAACCACTAATTCGGGATGATTCCATCCTCGAAACATTTTTGGGATCATTTTGCCATTAATTAACCATTAATTAATCCATTTATATTCGTTGATCGATTTTTAAAGGATCATCTGGACATAAACCTTGGATTCTGGGGATCAATGGTAGATCCTCCACATACAAATTCATTTTTACGGCCAGATACGGCCAGATCGGCCAGCTTGAGCAACCAATCCTTGGACATCAACCAGGTCTGGGCAGCTTGGAATCATGGCTGATCGGCCAAGCTATCTCTCTAATCTAATCTAATTCTATCAGTCTAATCCAATCTAATCAAATCCAATCTAATCTATCTATCCCTCTCTCTCTCTCTCTATGTAAATATATATATATATAATATATCACATATCATATATCATCATATCCTAACATTCCTCCAAACAAATGCAAAAAGTTGCTTTGCTGGATAGTAGAGAAAACGCTGTACACACTCCCCATTTTCGGGAAAAATACATTAAACTGCCAGAGGTTTACTCAGGCAGCGGGCAAAGACCTAAAAACACTTCTGTATCACTGGGTATCAATGGAAATGTGATGGATCGCTTTAATAAATTCACATCCCTTAAAATATATGGCAGTGTGTCAAAACCTTGTACCCCTGGTGAACATCAAAATAGCTGGTAAATGGATGTTCATCCCACTAAAAATGGTATTAATAGGTATTGATCCATACCCATATATCTATATGGATCAATGGGATTGAATGGGTATCTTGCTTACTTCATTCTGGCATGTTCATTATCATTCATTATCCACATATCACCATTGCTGGGATTGGTCGCAAGTTGTGTCCGGGTTGCCTCCAAACTGGTCGATACCACAACCTGAAATATCTGATTGGAACCTATACACAGTCTGTTGGAAGTTTCTCTTCAAAACAAGGGTTTTCACATAGTCGATGTTTGAAGCCACAAAGTAGCGATGGATTTTCGAAGCACAATGGGACGTTAAGGTGATGACTTACCCGCAGTCTCTCATGGCCATGGTTTTCTTATCTGGTCGAAAGCATGGGACCGCTGGGACCCTGCGAAACCAATCGAGGGCTCCAGCCACCCTAAATGTTTCAACTTTTTCAACACCAATCGTTACTCAGCAACCCACATTTTCGGATCTTTTCCGCCAACCATCACCCAACTAAAAACAAGACCAACCATCACCCGGTCCCTTTGAGCGGCAACTTGACACCGAATTTTCCAAGTTTCAAACCAACCCTCACCCAACCTTTTATTTGTTTCAAAGCAACTCACCACTCAGCTTTTCACCCCTTACTTTGTTTTTGCCGTTATTGCCGTTTAGCTGGGTCAGGTTATGTTCGGTTACTGTGTCCCCATGGAAAAAAGTACTATAATCCCATCCCCCAATATCAAAAAAAAAACTAAATAGCCTCAAATATGTATGAAATCCATTCAAATCCCTATTACACCATGGCTTAGTCATGGCTTCTTTAGATTTCTTTGGGGTTACCCTCTGGTAAACTAACATAGCTATTGAAAATGGCCATTTATAGTGGATTTTCCCATTAAAAATGGTGATTTTCCATAGCTATGTTAAATTACCAGAGGGTATTTCATATGTGGATGGGATTAGATACAGCACTGGATCCAGCACTGGACGCCACCTCCTCCGCCTGAAAAAAACGATCCACGGCCTCCTGGCTGCTGGAAAATCCATAGGAAATCCATAGGAAAAAGCACAGAAAAACATAGGAAAAAAACGCAGAAAACTTCTTTCTACCATCAAATATATGGAAAAACGATTCTAAACCAAGTCTGGGAGGGATCCAATATAGTTTCCATCTACCATATGACATGGTGATGAGCTTGTAATACTGGGCCTGCGGAAAACTTGAGCTCCCAGTTGCTGGGAGATGTTTTCAACTGGACATGCAAATTAAATTGAATGATGCAGTATTCTGCGATCCATACGATGTGTGGGTTGTCGTATATATATATATACACACCTTATTTATAATGTACTAATGTACTGTAGTGTCATAACATGTCTAATTGATGATACTGTGTGGTGTAGTTACATTATAAACTTATCTCATCTTACATCGTTATCCAAATATTCTTGGTAAAACAATGCCATTTTTCCATCCCCCAGTCACCTGCGCCACATCCTTGGGCAACAAGGCCACCAAATCATCTCTCCGCTCCTGGCAGTGGCACGAAATTTCCCGTTCAATGATATAATAACTATATAATAAGTATTAAATCGAACTAATAGTAATAAGTAATAATCATTTCAATATCTATATCTATATAATTCTGGATATCTATATTCTATATAATTCTCTCTCTCTCTCTCTGTATGTATATATATATAATATTATATAATCATATAATTTCTATACATGAAACGGATGACTTGGCGGAAAGGGCAAATAAACCATGATGCAACTTGCTGAAGGGGACTGCTACGACCACTGCTTGAATTTCGCAAAACATCGCAGGGATTCGCAGGGCTACACTCCACAAATCCTGGTTTGTGTTGGATTTGCTCAGTTTAAGTCCCATTTCCTGGGGATTTATATGCATTTATCATGATTGGCGGATGTTCTGACATGTCTTCTATGACACAGCTGTGTACTGCTGCTTCAAATGCTGATTACCCAGCTCGTTCACCGCACCATTTTGCTGTCGCGCTCTTCACGACCGGAAAACGAGAGCATCACCAGCGGAAAACGAGAAGACGCCCATCATCCATCAAGGGTGGCGTCCTCCAAAACAAGTTTTTTTTTTGAGATTTCCAAGACTTCACTCACTCTTTTTGAGCGCTTGCCAGCAAGCAGCAAACATTTCTGGTGGTTTCAACGTGTTCCAACCCATCCCAAGACATAGTCAATCGGGACCGGACCATCCTAAAAATAGGATTGAATAATATATAATATTATAATTCTATATAATATGAACAACATATGAAACCACCCAGCAGTTCTTTCTGGAGTCACCCACTTTGCGAATGTCCACCACTTCACGTAGTTCACGCGCCTGGCACAAGGATTTCTTTTGGACGCCAGGACTCAGAACATTTTGTATCGGTAAGCCCATTTTTTCGTAATTTTTCCAGCTTGTTTTTCTATATTGAACTCCCAATGTTTCCACTCTCTTTACACTATATAAATATTGTTGTCAAAACATACCCTCCAGTAAATTAACATAGACCCTGGCAGTCATCGGGGTTGGAAGATTGGTTTCCTCTAAAAATGGGTGATTTTCAGGGTCCAACTGTTAATTTACCAGAGGGTAATTTTCCCTAGCTTTTCTGCTTAATTAATCGCTCCCGTAAAAATGATAAATTTCACCCAGATTTGGATCCAGAGAAAAATCCGGCCTCATGGCCCTGCATCCACTGGGTTCAACAGCCGCCCAGCGAACTGCACTTCCACCTCAACCTTGAAGTCAGCTGGATTCTTTTGGGGCTTTTAAATGCTTTTAACAAGACATTCCTTCAAGTTCAACGTGAGATTTAACTATATAAGAAGACTGAGAATTTCAGTGATTTAAGGTAATTTGACTCACAAAACGGGGCTTGATGGAATTCAAGGTGCTGATATGAGCCCCCACAAACTGATTTGATGGGACTTTGTTCTGGAAATCGGATGAAAGTGGGAATTTTATCCATCAGGTTTAAGGGCCATTAAATGACAGGATGGATAATCCACGAAGCTAGCGATGTGCCTGATTCTTCAGTTGTTTGGCTGTCACAGCAACATCATAACCAGGGTGGAACCCTGGCCTTGGCACACAACAAACTCTTCACATGTCAACTTGATGGCAACGATAACAACACAGCACTTGAGGGCCCCCCAGGTCCAGAAGGTTCCGACCTTGTCTCCGGGATGCAAATACACTGGCGGATCACGCACATATCCAACTCCTGTCTCAGCTGGCACTTGGTCATCCAGAAATGATACTGGTATGTCTGGAAATAAACTACCCTATTTTCAGACCCATGTCTTTGGATTTGTCCGGTTTATATCGGTTTATCACTGCAGTCACAATCGCAGATGTTTGATGACGTATAAGTCAGAAATCTTTCATGATTTCATATGAGCAGCGTTCAAAACCCCAGTTGGTTGATGATGAGTTGGGGGATGAGTTCATAACCAATACATGGGGGGAATATCACACACCATGAACGGAGAACCCCAATCAATTACAGTGTTGATAATTGGTCATAATAATGTTCCCAACTATTATACAATTATCTAGTATCCTTGGGTTATAATCCCAATTAAATATACCAATTATATTAGATAAGAGTGATTGTTATCTGGAAACTATTGAACTATTAAACTATTCATCCATTGGATTGATTATTCAGAGTTGCAATTACATAGTATTAATATTAACATGGAACTATTATGGCAAACTATCCATTGACTATTAAGTATTAACCAGATCATATATAACAAAAAGATTATCATATTAATATTAGCATATATTAACTATGAAAATTAACACACATTAACTATTCATCTATTAACTGTTATATAACTATATAACAATCCATTGGTTTTATATCCAATTCTGAATAGTATCCCAATCAACCGGGGCCTGGCGGAGTTCCGGTGAGAATCACTGTGCCGGGAAGCAGCGTGGTGCCTTGCGACAAGTAACCTGAGGTTTTCTGCGCGCGTTGCGCATCGTAGAGTTGAGATATGTTGAGATCCTCGAAAAAATCTGCGGTTTACCTGCCAAGAATAGTAGTTTACCTAGCGAAGATGGGGGTTACCTAGCAAAAATAGTGGTTCTATCACAAAAAAGGGTGATTTAAGCATCCAAACTACGGGTTTCTAAACAGCTGAAATTGAATCAACAAGCGTTGGGTTTTGCGGGATATTTCCGGTTTCTCAAATTGATTAGAGGATACCCGGCAAACAAAACAAAGGGACGTGAATTGAAGGGAATTCAACCTCATGTTGAAAGCGGAAGACAATCTTAAACATGTACCTGCAGAAAGTTGACGTTAGTTGACAGTGATATGGAAAACATGAAAACCCATGGTTTCGCAAGACAATGACCTGTATCTCTCTCTATATATACACATAATTATATACAAAATTATATACATATATATATATACATATATATATATACATATATATATATATACATATATATATATACATAATTATGTATATATATATATATATATAAAGATGTGCAGCAAGTCGTTTTGCTCAACTTCGCAGCGATTTTGTCAAAATCAATGAAATAAATATCTGAAAATCACAATTACAGGGATTGACCACCGGCAATTCCCCGCTGCAAACCCCCTCTCTCCACCTGGCCACACCCAAAGTGGGAGAGATCCAAGGTTCAATTCTGAGACAACTAAACCGAGCCAAACCTCCTGATTTGTTGTCACCCAGAAAACAGTGGTCAACCCTATTGGAGAGAAAAACTCCGCAATTTTGACACGCTTCCTCACCTTCTTTCCCACTGCAACCAAATCAGGAGCCAAAAAAAAGAACTCTCGGGTTGGGGGGGAAGGGAGCTGAAGCCACCACACTACAGAGCACAACTAACAGCTGACATCTTAGCCCCCGGGTCGGTAGTACAAAGATGTGCAGCAAGTCGTTTTGCTCAACTTCGCAGCGATTTTGTCAAAATCAATAAAATAAATATCTGAAAATCACAATTACAGGGATTGACCACCGGCAATTCCCCGCTGCAAACCCCCTCTCTCCACCTGGCCACACCCAAAGTGGGAGAGATCCAAGGTTCAATTCTGAGACAACTAAACCGAGCCAAACCTCCTGATTTGTTGTCACCCAGAAAACAGTGGTCAACCCTATTGGAGAGAAAAACTCCGCAATTTTGACACGCTTCCTCACCTTCTTTCCACGTCCCCCAGGCCTTCCAGCATTTGCTGGAGGCTCAAGTGTGGTAAAGTTTAAAGTCTTGCATGTATGGTGATAAATTTGGAGAAAACTTCGAATTCCGGGATCATTGAAATTGATATGGGTTTGTGCCATCAGGGCCAAACCTTCATTGATATATATCCTAGCCGTCTTGTGGGCCAGCCAACGCCCTTGGACTAAGATACGATCCAAATTGTGGTGCTTTTGAAACCAAAAAGTGGCACCCCCTCTCCGAAGAGAATAAGGCCTATACTGAAAACGCTCCAGCCCTAAAGCCGTCAGGCTCTCAGTAAACAAAGATCGCCATTTCGCAGGGGAACTAGCCAAAGGTGTACCATTCAGAGCGATACGTTTCCACGCTCGGGTAAGGAAAACTCCTTGTTCGACTCCCAGGATAACTGACTCTGCGGCGCCTTGGCGCTTCCCACCTTTTTGTCATCCCTAGTGAGACGAGGACCTGTTTTTCCTTAGGAGAGCAAAGAAGATGAGAGGACCGAAGGCCTAACAGTTCTCCAGACCGGAGCATGGTATAAAAACCAAGGATGAGCGAAACACCAAAAGAGTTGTGACCATGGAAAAATGCCCATCCAGCCATCGCCTGAACAACTTGTTCAGGGATTGGGGGTGCACGATTAGGGATTTCATTGACTGCCCATGTCTTCAGGAGCCGCCATGCTCCCGGCAGATGGTGCCGAAGGTTGGGTTGGATGTCTTGAAGCCCCGCAACGGTGTCATTTGCCTGCCCTCTTCCAACACCAGTGCTCCACAGGTGTTCCAAATAGTCGCACACTAGAGGATCTAGCTGCTCTTTTTTGGTGGGAAGGACCAGTTTTTCTTTTCGCAAAAAACTGAAAAAATCCTCGGTTGCTTTGTCATAACGTCTTCGTGTAGCTGGTTGCACGGTTAAACTGTGTAGACTGCCCAATTGTTGCCTGCGCTTTGCCCTTTCCTGATCCTCCGCACCCTCCAAAACTCTACGCTTTGGCATGGCGGAATTTCGTGCGAACCCGCTGACCCCACCTACTTGGTTTGTCAGCTGGGTTCTGCTCGGTGTGAACATAGCCCCACAGGGGCTGGGAACCAGAGGCCAGGATAAGGGCATTGATCCGGGTCATGGGTCGTCGTAACCGTCGTGAGCTAGTGCGCCCACGGGTCAGCCCATGCAGGCAAACAAGACTATCTTGGGGGGTGCCTTGGCCTCTTTGTCTGTGGAGGCCAGAAACTATTTCTTAAATAAACCCAATTTACAGAAACTATTTCCTAAATCAACCCTAAGTTGGGAAACTATTTGAAACTATTTCTTAAATCAACCCAATTTGCAGAAACTATTTCCTAAATAAATCGAAGTTTTGGAAACTTTTGAAAAATATCCAAAAAAATACATTAATAAAAAAAAACTAAAAAGTAATTCAAGTTACGCCTTCTAGGGATTGGTTTGAAACGGTTTGAAACGGTTTCGGACTATTACCTAGCAAGTAGCGGGAAACGGTTTGAAACGGTTTCGGACTATTTGCCAATTAGCCATTCGCAGAAACTATTTGAAACTATTTGAAACTATTTGAAACTATTTGCACCAGGGTGAATTAGCAAATAGTAGGAAACGGTTTCGGACGGTTTCGGACTATTACCTAGCAAGTAGCGGGAAACGGTTTGAAATGGTTTCTGTGATACCCTTACTCTGCCTTAAATCATCAAACAAGACAATATACCAATAAAGATAAATAAAACCTAAGTTGACAAATATAGACACATATAGACACATTATATATGACATATTGAAACTCCATACAGATTGAAACGTAAAAAAGAAACAGTGACTTATTCTGAGGATGAGGAGTCCAAGAACATAGAACGAAACAGAATGAAGGGTGCCTGCGTGGCAGCCTCTCTCTCTCGGTGAGAACATGGCTCACTTGTCTGGGGCAATCTCTGGACTTTAAGTGATTGACTGCTATCCTTGTCCAATGGTTGGGATTGGTAAAAGCAATCCTGGTTTTGTAAATGGTTTCTGGGTTTGGGGCACAGATTAAGAAATAGTTCCTAGGATTTAAGAAATATTTAAGAAATAGTTTCCAGGATTTAAGAAATAGTTTCCAGGATTTAAGAAATAGTTTCTGGATTTAAGAAATAGTTTCTGGGATTTAAGAAATAGTTTCCAGGATTTAAGAAATAGTTTCTGGGATTTAAGAAATAGTTTCCTTTCATATTTACCTCTTAGGAAGGTTAAGCTGGTAGGCTCCCGACGAAACCGGACCCCCCGGGCTCCCGCGACAGACCTTGACAAATAGAGAAAAGTTCAGGCACACACCAGTCCGGACTTTTGGGGGAAACCCCTGACTTGGGTATCCTCTGAGGTGTCTAAAATGCCATGTGGCAAAGGCCTGCTAACACCATCCCACAACTCACCCGCAAAGGCTATCAGCCACATGGTTTTGTTTGGGGAACAATTTTTTTTGATCCCACAACTTGTGGGTATCGCGTGTGGAATTATTCGCGGCGTTGTATGGTGCATTTGGCAAAAACTGCGCTGGGATAGGGTAATTATGTGTTTATGTTGCTGTTTGACACACCCTTTCCTGGATTGAAACAGCATTGCAACTAGTATGGCGCGATTCCCAATTGGATTCTAGATGGTTTCAAGTTTCAAGCGTCAACAGTTTCAGTGTGGTGAGCCATGGGTGAAGGAGGCTCTAGTACTATTAAACTGGCATGTGCGGTAAAGACATTAGTTCTTTCTCACCATAAACTACCATTGGCAAATGCGTGTTCCAAGATTGACCAGGTTTGCCCTGACAACATGGTCAATATCAACTTTTACTTGCAAATATTACCCCTTTGATTCAAGTAATGGCTTCTGGGAAATCAACATGATTTAGCAAATGGTTTCTACATGTTCTACTTTACGGGAAAAATAGTTTCTACATATCCTACTTATTTAGCAGATGGTGTCTAGTATTTAGCAAATGGTTTCTAGTTTCTAGTTTTTTGCACATGGTTTCCAGAATTTGGCAAACAGTTTTTAGTATTTAGCAAATGGTTTCTAGTATTTAGCAAATGGTTTCCAGTATTTAGGAAATAGTTTCCAGTATTTAGCGCATAGTTTCTAGTATGTAGCAAATAGTTTCTAGTATTTAGCAAATGGTCTCTAGAATTTAGCAAATGGTTTCTACCTGTGCAAGAAATAGTTTCTGGATTTTACAGAAATGGCAAATAAAGAAGCCAACGCACTCCACAAAGACTATCAGTCAAATGTATGAACCGTGTTTTGAAATGATGAGCATGTTCAATCCTCCAGCGAAGACTTGTAAGGATGGCACGCAACTCGAGAGAATTGATGTGCTCTCCCAATGATTTCCATTTCCACCCACTGACCACACGCCAGCGCCAACAACGTGCTGGAACAGTCGCGCGCAAACGGTGAAATTTGGCCAACTGATTGGTGGGTGTCGTGAGCATGATATCTTCACCCTTGATCGATATCATATTCCCTAATTTGAAAGCCAGTTTGGCGGAGCAATCAGGCTTGGACTCACGCGACCCATTCAACGGCAGACGGAACAGACGTCCCTGTGCCATCGGGCAATGCCCCGGCCTGAGCCGATCCAAAATGTCCTGAGGGGATAGAGGGCCGATGAGCCCAAGCCTGTGGAGGAGCTGCGATAGCAGGCTCGCCACAACAGGAACACTCCAGGTATTCCCGAGCAAAGTCAGGCGGCAATCATTGTAGCCATCCGTCTTGCGCTGGCTCTTCGGCAGACACCCTGCGGTGTAGTGCAAGGGAAAGCCCAACATGAGCTCCCGTTCCGCCACATCAGGGACCCGCAGCTCATTTTTCTTGTTCACGAGGCAGTTGCTATTGCAATATTGATAGGGGGGGAACCGGTGCCGGTCAGCACCCCTAGTCTAGCGAGTTCGGTCAAGGAGCACTGCTTCACTCCCGCCGGTTTTCGCCCCGGAACCAGGCTCGGCCTGGAGGTGGTGAAGGTAGAGAAAGACTTCAGGGGTTCAACCTTGTACCACCCCGAACGCACCACCTCGTGGAGCGGTTGATTGCCATCCAGCGTCAAAACCACAGGTCGCCCATCTCCTGGTTCTTCCAAGGCAAATCCCGTGCTTTCCATAATTTCCCAATCGCACCAGAACAGCCGGGGGCGGTGGCACCAGGTGAAGCTACCCGCGTCACACTGGAGCGGCGCACAACCAATGGCGCGCTGCTCATGATCTCACGATCACGGTCGTCCATCGATGCAACCGACTCCATAAGGACGTAGGTGGGGCACCAGACGAACTGGCGCTTGACTTCATCACGTATTCGGGGAACTTCTTGGAAGAGGCATGATCGTTGGTCCTTCAAGGCCCCTTTTCGGTCAAAGTTCAGACCACTCACCCCCTGGCAGGGAGGCCCCGCACCAATGAGGACCACACAAGCCTGAGAGAAGCGGGCTGCCCAACCTCGGACGACCTCGGCGGTAATGTGTTCAACTTGGGAATAGTGGACCACGCCCGGGAAATGCCTCTCCACAACACGCCGAGCGGGCTCATGCTTTTGTACCCGATCACAGGGATCATCAAGGTGTCTAGGGCAACGCGGAGAGCCCCAATGCCGTCAAACAGGCCAATCGCAAGTATTCCTCCGTCCATCGCGGCTCAGGGTGATCACCCCGCATCGCTCCAGAGGCGATGGCATGTCCCATAGGGGTTGTGACAGCGCTGGCGCAAAGACCCCCGCCCCCCGAAGATGCATCACTGCAGGTAACCAGGGGGTGCATGTCCAGCCGGAAATCCATCCGAGCCAACGGCAGCAAACCCAAAAAGCGCAGGACTTCCAGCTTGCAGTCATGAGGAGAAACCCTCACATGTTCCGGGCCAGCGTTAAACGACTCAATGTGTCGCCAAACTGCATTCAAGCCACTTAGCAGGGGCCTGCGGAACATGCTGAAATAAACCAGACCGCCACAAACCACCTGCCACTGCTTCTGGGTGCCTGCGGTTTGCATCACCAACTTCAGGGCAAGAGAGAAATAACGGCATAGTTTAGCCTCTCGCGGGTATGCCACTCCATCCACACCATCCACGGTGGCCCCCTGGACTTCACACTTAGGCGAACGCGCCACAGCCTTCTTGGGGTGACGGGGCACGTCCCAACGCTCATATTCATTCCTCAGGGCTAGGACTCCCGGTGCAACCGTTCCCTCCATGTCAACCATCTGGGTGGATTGGACACGTTCCAGGAGATCATAATTGTCCAGGTAGACCCTCCAGTTAGGGTTCCCCGAGGTGAAAGGTCGGTCCTTGCGAAGTTCGAGATGGCTCTCATTTTGTCCACAGCTGGCACCTGCACTCCATGACACAAGGTTACGATGGACGTGCTGCGCCAGGCTGACGCTGCTCAAGAACCCCATGGGAAGGACTTGAGAAGCCAAGTAAACCACGCGCCCCCGCAGATGCTCTGGGAGCACTGTATCAGGGACCGGTTTGTTGAATGCAAGAAACTTCCACCAACAAGACGGGACCTTCATGGTGTAAAAGAAACATTTAACGTCTTCAGAGGATATGAGCAGGCACTCACTGGGCTGCAGGAAGAATGGGCTCATAGCCCCCCACGAAGGTAAAGTATCAATGTCCCCCGACATGGGCATACAAAGGGCATTCAGAGGTGTCATATTCATGATCAGACGGAAAACCTCCGTGCCATCGGCCGTGGTTTCATCCTTTGGCACGCCGAACAGCCCATTGAGTAATGGAACATCATTCACATGGAATACCTCTGAGGCCTCCAGGAGCACACAGACTCCCGCATCAATCAGTCCAGTGCAAACTGCACCCCACGAAGAGTCATCCACCATGACTCTCGGTGCTCTCACCACAGTCCAGTCTTCACATGGCTTCAAAAACTGATCAAAACACTCGACATAATGTCTACACCCTAATGTACAGACATCCTCCAGTGGCACCTTCCCAATCTCAGGAGGTAGGGCTGGTGCGATATTCGACCAGTCAAACCAACGTGCTAGCTTGACTTCATCACCCTGGTAGTCCACAGACTTTACCTTAAAGAAAGCATTCCAGTCCAGATCTTCGATAACAGCCTTCATACCACAAAAGCGCCTTACCTGATCCTTGATCTCGGCTAAACACAACTCTTGTCCCTTGTTGGGCAAACCATCGTAAAAAAGCACATCTCCCCAAAGTGAGTTCAATGAAACACACACCGCAATCATCCACGAAATCTCATCCTCCAAAAGGTCACATGCCACTGCAACTAAAACTTCCCTAGAAGTGGGTAAGGGGAAAAGAGAACGTTTATCCCGCTTACCCCTGGGCTGGCTGCGAAGTGAAAGTACTTCTAGGAGTCTTTGAAGCAACACATGACCACATGATCCCAAAACATGCCCCTCCAAACCAGGAAGCGCATCAGCTTTTTTCAAGGAGCAAAATGTCCCAGAGTCACTCATCTCGAGGCTCCGCACGCCAGTGCCGGTCGGCTCCGGCAGCTCCATCTGCACAAAAGGAATTCTCTGGGCACCAGACTTCGACGGTGTCACATGCAAAGATTGGGGCGGCTGCTCATACACCTGGTCAGGCCTCTCACCGTGCAGCGCGCCAGTGGCTAGGGTCTCATCAGAAGGGGAGGCCAATTCCATCCCTCCCTCATAGCTTCTATCTTCCTCAGTCTTGCCACTCTCAGAGGCCTGATCAAGAGCATAGGCTCTCGGCTGTACCCCCGTAGGCACTTCCTCCTCTCTGTCTTTTCCTGGCTTCAATCTTTCTTGCGAGCAACATCGCCCTTGTTGCCCTGACCTTTTCCTCCTTTCTTGTCTCGATCCACTCCTGCTCCGGCCTTCTCTTTTCCTTCGCCTTTTCCCTTTGACGGCCCCTTCGCTCCTTTGCCAGCTCTGCCCTCTGGGAAGGCGGAGTAGTACTTCGCTTTGGCCTCTGCGTACACTTCTTTCTGAGCAGAGGCTGACTCCTGCACGGCCGTGAGTGTAGTGGAATCGGCTGGCAAGATCTCCAACCGCTGGCTCACCGTCCAGTGGCTTCCTGTCAGCGTCTGTTCTATTGACTTGTACCTCTGCACCATGACGTCGAGGGCACTCGCTGGCTTCCCTCTCAATAAGAGGTCTATGCCATGAGCTAGCGTCAGGAGCTCCCGTTGGGTCGGCCCGGTGGCCCGACGCTGCAAATGTTGGCGGTAATACGCCACTGCGGCCGGGTAAAGGACATTGGGCCTGTCCTCGAACCCGACCTCCTGCAGCAGCGTCAGCCTCATTTGATTGATGGCCTGATTGGCCAGAGCGCCAGGGTAGGCCTCCGAGATGACCCTCACTTTCGATGCAGCCTCGAAAATGGTCTCTTCCGACTTGTCGAGGCCATCCACTGAGCTGCCCGAGGACGATGTGCCAGTGTTGCTGGACGAGCTCTTCTCGGCCCTCTTTCGAAGATGGCGACGAGCAAGTCGCGCCACCTGACCCGGTCGCGGGGATCCAGCCCCGTACCCTGATAGAGTGCTTTCGCCGCCTTGTGACTGGCCAGCTTGGCCCGAGTGCCATCCATCCGCACTCCCTCTAAGTGATCGGACGAACAGCGGCTCGACCCTTTCTTCCTTCTCTTGTCTGACTTTTCTCTTTCCTCCTGGCGTCCTTTCTTGTCTTTCTTCTCTTTCTTTTCCTTTTTTGTCTTGCGCTTCTTGCTCCTGCTCTTGCCTCTCTCGGGGCTTCTGTCCTTCTGCACCCCCGGTTCCAGGGGCGGCGCGGCCCCCCTGGCCCTCTCGCGCAGGGGGGCCAACTCGTCGACGCCCTCTGCATCCTTCTGCACTGTCTCCATGTTGGAAATCCAAGCCTCCTCTTCTTCTTTTGCCTTCCCCCGACGACCTTGAACGGCGTGGAGTATGTTGTCGGCCACCTCCTCGTGGTTGCAGGTGGGCGGACAGGCGTGAACCCGAAACTCGGTGCCTGGGTTCCCAATGTGATGCCGCCTCGCCTGTGGTCCCAGTGAGCTGCATTTTCAAGGAGTACGACTCTTCCTCCAGCCACACTCCCGTCACAACTCCCGCTACCTTGACCTCTTGGTGATAGTAGAACGCCTTGTCGATGACTAGGGTCCTGCACTTTCTCACCTCCCGCGGATCCAGCTGGTGCAGTGGCACAACATGCCCCTCTTCCCACCGGCGGCTGGCTCCGTCTCCAGGAGGGGCCTCCTCGGCCGCAGCTGCGGGTCTCCTCAAACCTGCCCTGGCAGGTCTCCTCACTCCTCTTACCAAGGGTGGCCTTCTCACCCTCGCCTTTGCTTTCACTTTGGCTTTGGCCTTGGGCGCCATGTCTAGCGCTTCCGGGCGTTACGCCAATAGGCCCGGCCTCTCTCTCGGTGTTGAACTCCTTTCGACTTCTTTCTCCGGGATCGCGACCTCTCCCTTGCCTGTGTCCCTCGGCGTTCTGCTCGGGGAAGTGTCTCCCCCGGCGGCGGCCCAACGGGCTCCGGGGGTCTTTCGTGCCTCCTCTCGTCGTTCCGGCTGAGATGACGGGCTGCACTTCCTCTAACGGAAATACTGCCTAAGCCGAAAGTACCCGGGTGGTCTGATACAAACTGATCTACCTCCTGTTGGATCTCGTTCTCAGGCTTGGTCTTTCGTTCCTTCAACGGAGTTGCCTTAGCAGCTCGAATGACCTCTGGGTCCTCCTCAGCCTCTGCAGGAGTCTCCTCCACTCCCGGCCTCCTCTCCTCCACCGAAGTGGTCTTAGCTGTGCTACCCTTTTTCTTGTCCTTCTTTGACTTCTCCTTCTTCCCACCTGCTTCTGCAGGAGCCACTTCAGGAGTGCTCACTCCCGGTCGCGTGCTGGAAGAAGCCGCAGTCGCCGCCGCGCCTTCTGGAGCAGGAGGAGGAGGTAGAGGCGCCAATTGCCGGAACCCGAACTGCTCGGTGATGTCAGCTAAGCCCCCCGCGGCTTGCCTCAGCAGTGAAAGAACCGCACTCTCGGTATGCAGGGGTAGCCGACTCCTCTCGACCAGGAATTGGATTCTGCTCAGCGTGCGGCAGCAGGCACACGGATCGCCAAAGTAGGAATTGCACCGCTTACAAATCATACAAGCTGAAGCCACCACACTACAGAGCACAACTAACAGCTGACATCTTAGCCCCCGGGTCGGTAGTACATATATACATAACTATATATAATTATATGTGTATATCTATAGATGATGCTGTTTTCCAGTTCTATGTTAATCTACCGGAGGGTCTGCACAGTGATTCGCGGCCATGTCGCTTAGAATCTGCCCCAATTGGAACTCCATGTCTGAGGTGCTCCTAAGATGTGGCAAGGAATGGCTACCAAGTTTTTTGGCTTTCAACATCTAAGTTGGATCCATTTGCTGTGTAAATAGGCTCTGTTATTTAACCAAATATCATCAAATATCTGGATGTGTCTGAAAATAGGCTATGCACCAAAAGTATCCAAAAGTTGTACCTCTAGTTGAACATATGATTACCCTATACGATTACCATATTTCCCGACCAACCGTCATGTCCCAGTCATGTTAGTTTTGTATTGGCACTAAGAAAATGTTCCAGCTATGGGTTGTTGTATCACCTGTACCCCAGCTTACCAACCATCCAAGTAGCCCGTTCTGCATCTCCTTGCCGTTCACCCAACTTTGAACCTGGCGGGGAGCATCCGATTTTAGGGGTATATACCTTTTTGGACATGAGAAAATGAGTAGAAGCCATTCAATTTTTGGTATTTCTTGCCATTTTCAGGGAGAACCAAGAGAGCCCTCACATGACCAGCTCTGCATTTTGTGTCGCTGCTTTGCATCAATTACACCCTGCCCAACACGCGAGCTATAGAAGCACATCGGCAATCCTAACTCTGAAACGGAAAACTTTTGAGGTGTCTCCAATTCCACTTTTATGTCTGAAGATGTCTGAAGCATTTTCGAGGTTCAACCCGAATTGTGATAACATCTTCATTGGATTGGTTTGAGGGAAATGACTTACAGGAAACCCTTGTTTTACACCCCGCAAAAAAGATCAAAAAAGATCAAAAAGATGGGTTTCAACCGTAAATCTACCACCAATTCTGGGGAAGAATTCCAGTTCCTGAAGGATCTTCAAATCCCACTGAGCTCCCGGGCCCTCAGGCCGTTGCCGCCCAGCAAATCTTTGGCTGCGCCTTGCAGAAATTGGAGGGTGAGTCAAAATTTGTTGTGCCATGCCCCAAACTGCCAAAATGGGATT
>CAMXCT020001956.1:105381-111769 GCA_947184155.2 Cladocopium goreaui
GGATGATCAACCCAATTTCAGCTGAAGACGCTGGATTTTTGAAGGCAAAGACCGGGAAGCGAGGTAAATCCTTCCCGGTCTCCGCAGCATGGCTACGATAGTTCAGGCCTTGAGGCTTGGTTCAACTTATCCCAAATGGGGTTTTAACATGTTCGCTGCAACCCTGACGTTGCGCCGCGCCTGACTTCATTCAAGTGGATATGAAGATAAAGTTGATGTTATTACCCCAATCAACATGTTGTTCATAGATGTTCATAGGGGGTGGCGAATTTTGATGACTTATGAAGATAAAGTTGATGTTATTACCCCAATCAACATGTTGTTCATAGATGTGCATAGGGGGTGGCGAATTTTGATGACTTATGAAGATAAAGTTGATGTTATTACCCCAATCAACATGTTGTTCATAGATGTTCACAGTGGGTGGCGAATTTTGATGACTTATGAAGATAAAGTTGATGTTATTACCCCAATCAACATGTTGTTCAGAGCGGGTGGCAAATTTTGATCCCTTATGAAGATAAAGTTGATGTTTTTCCCCCAATCAACATATTGTTCATAGGGGATAGGGGGTTGCAATTTTTGATCCCTCATGAAGATAGGGGGTGGCGAATTTTGATCCCTCATGGAGATATAGTTGATGTTACTATATACCCCAATCAACATATTGTTCAGAGCGGGTGGCAGATTTTGATCCCTCATGAAGATAAGGTTGATGTTATTACCCCAATCAACATGTTGTTCAGAGGGGGTGGCGAATTTCGAACCCTCATGAAGATAAAGTTGATGCTATTACCCCAGTCAACATATTGTTCAGAGGGGGTGGCAAATTTCAATGAGATGATGATCATGATGATGATGATGATGACGATGATGATGATGATGATGAGGATGATGATGATGATGATGGTGATGATGGTGGTGGTGGTGGTGATGGTGATGATGACGATCATGACGATTGAAAGTGTGGAGCAACGTCCGGGTTTGGGCGAACATGTTTAAAATAAACCCGAAGAGTATTCCCAACAGACAGATCTTGGGAAACTTTTTTTGGGAACCTGTTATTGGGAACCTGTTCTTTGGGAACCTTGCTTGGAAACCTGTTCTTGGGAGCCTCTTCTTGGGAACCTGTTCTTCGTTCTTGGGAACTTTGCTTGGGAATTTGTTCTTGGAACCCAACCTGTTCCTGGGAACTTTGGTCATGCTGATTTGGGCTGTTCCGACCTGCGCCAAGCCGTTTACTATGGCTTCAGACCTGAGGCCACCAGCCAGTTAGTTTTGATCCGGTTCCGATCTGGTTCCGGTGCTGTTCCGATCCAGTTCTGATCCAGTTCCGATCCGGTTCCGATCCGGTTCTGATCTGGTTCCGATGCGGTTGTGATCTTGTTCTGAGACTATCCGGCCCGCTTACCGCACACCTCCTTTAGAATGGAAAGCCGTCCATCTAATTCGGCACCGCTTCTTCCACCACATGACATGTCATAATATTCACATCCCTGAGCCTGCCCTGTAAGAACCCTGGCCCGTCCGAAAATACCCCCTGCGGGCATACTTGGCACCAGAAAAAGTGAATATTAATTCAAAGAAATACGAAACATCCGTTGGAGCACCGGCTTTGACACCACTACCTTGACCCAGAAAAGCCAATCACTTTTGCGGCCACCATCTAGACACCAGCCCGAGCACCACATCTGTCCCCACGAAAAGTGCCTCGGGCTTTTCAGCAAAACACACCTATGGAAAATACTCCATCTAGTCCGATGATTTTCTCAGCTATAAACTTCTCAAAACAATTTGGACAATTTTCCAGCCACCATGTTTACCCAGGACAGGTCAGACCCTTTCTTGTGCCAAAAACGGTTTTCACCTTCGCCACCGTTGTGGAGGTGGCAGATATGCATTTTGGATCGCAAAACAGGGTTTTCCCCACAGAGAAAGCAGCCTCAACCCCAATTTGTTTCATGCTGCAATCTGCATGTTTGATGCTAAAACCACCATTTTTCATGGCTTGGATGATGCTAAATCACACCTCAAGGGACCACTTCAATGAGCCTTGGCTGGTTTATGCTGATTTCTGCCAGGAGACCCATGATGATGATAGCAGGCGCTGGATCCACAGGCAATGGAGCTAGGACCTGGTGGATCGCCATCCCGAAGGGTTGAAGATGATAAGGGACAGCTCCAAGTTGGGGTCAGCTGACCCAGGTAACATGACTAAACCCCAAATATTCTCCAATCTAAGGTTCATATAGGTTCATAAATCTTTGTAGTGTACGATCTGAAAACGTGTTACGTAATTATGATATTACTGCATCAACCTAGAAAGCCAAGGTCTACCCCACATTGGAAGACTCTGGGTACAGCAGGTTCCCAGGGTTCCCACAACAATGTGCAAGCGCTAGAGCCTCGTGAGGCAGGTTGGTCCAACAACGAGTACCCCATTCCATCCAATAGTTCGTCAGGGTTTATCATCATTTTCCCCACCAAATGGCCGCAAAATGGGGGCCGATCCCCCCAATGTTGGACGACTGCAGTTGATAAATTTTCATAGAACCCATGGCTTTGTTTGAAAATGGGGGGCCCAAAAATTGGTGGTTAATCATCATTTTCCAACCCATGGAGGTGCAGTTCTGGGGATGCTTCAATTTCATAAAAACCCAAATATATCTGAATATCAGATTGTTGCTGAATGTTGCTGATATATCTCATTACGTCCCTTCATATCTCCCATGATTGTTGGTTATTCCCCCATCTTTGTTGGTTAAAGCCATAACTCAACCACTTGCCTGGCTTAAAAACCAGGCCACCTGTTGAATGACCTCCACTTGGTCAGTGAGGACTGGCTCCCCGGGAACTCCTCCAAAATGACAGGACATGATATTCTAAATGGGGGGCGTACCCAGCCAAAAATAGGGATTTTAGCAATGTTGATTTGCCCATTGGCAATACAACCTGGCAATGGAAAATTCAACATTTGCAAATGATTCTTCTCATATTTTCGGAGCAAAATGGGACGTTCATCGGCTTTGAATGACTGCTGTTTCGCCGACCCAGTCCTTCAAGTATCTGGGCTTGATAAGAAACCTCAGGGATAAAAAGTTGCCCATCAAATGGAGTGCCACATGGGCTGCCCAGCGGGGCTTTTACGAGCAAAAAGTGGAGGCCTGGCTGCCATTCGAAGAACTTTGTGGCTTTGACATGCTTTGACCTTTAAAACTAAAACATATTGAAACATGACGTTGTGTTTACTTCAAAATCCGCCAGCCTGCCGGCGTGTCTTGTGGATCTTGCTTGTTCGTAGTTGTACTGTTTGTTTTGTCTTTGGTCTTTGTCTAGACTTTCCCCTTGGCGCGGATTTTTGCCTCGTCTAACTTGAACCCACCCCCCTCCCCCGCTTCATCATCCGCGTCGTGCTTTTCAGCTTTCGTTTCAACCTTTGTTTGCAGACATAATTCGGTTTCAACTCCAACCCCGGTTCACGCAAAACCCATGTTTTGTGTCTCCTCTTCGTGTTTTTCCTCTGCGTCTTTCGTTGCAATGTGCTGGGTTCGACTCTGCCCGCGCCTCGCGCAACATGCGCATGTTCTTTTTTGTTCCCATTTCCATCGTGGTGCTCGCGATCGGTCTGCTCTGTCATTCATACACTTTCTACGTTCCTATACCTCATACAGATGGCCTGTGAATCCACTTTCTTTTGTGCAGAACACCATTTACACGGGCAACCTTTCTATGTATGGCCTTTTCCAAAAACCTTGGTTCACACACTGCTTCGGTTTAAATTCAAACCCTGGTTTACGCAAACACCATGCTGTGCGTAAAAGCGCATCTTCCTACTAAACAAAACGCTGATTCACAGAAAAAGACGTGTTGTAAGTGTTTCACAGAAACAGCATGTTTTACACAAACATCTAGAAAAATCATGTTCTTGCTTCGCCCTTCCCTGCGTCCTCAGCTTCACGCTCTTGGTTGGCTGGCTGGCTTGCTATTGTCTAAGCTTTCTTCTGCCGCCGTTGCTTCGCCATGAATGTGCTGCAAGGGCTTTCTGGGGGTGACGCCCTGTCTACACAACAGCCTTGGTTTAGCCAAAAGCTTTGCTGCACTCAAAACCACTCCTTTACAGACCAACCCTGTCTTACACAAGTGCCCTGCCCCGCGTCCTCAGCTTCATGCTCTTGCTGAGTCGGCTGTTTTGCTACTCTCTCTTGACTGCACTGAAGAGCAGGGTTGGTTTACACCCGTGCCCTTCCCTGCGTCCTCAGCTCTATGCTCTTGCTTGGCTCGCTGGTTAAACCCAAATAGCTCTGGCCGTGGTGGCCGGCGGAACACGCCAACGGCGGTAAAATATGCGATGTCAACTTGTTGCAACATATCTTTCGCCACGGTTGTGGTACAGGAAGCCTCCCTGAAGGTTGGATCAGTGGCAAAGTTTGGTCGTGACCGCATGTTCTGTAGACATATTTTGTGTGTATTCTAATGTTGTAAACCCAACAATAAACCTGCCATCAGGGAGGGTTCTTACAACCCACCACTACATAACCCATCATACCTAGCCGCTAGATCCTTCATTTAGTCGCTGAACTTCAGATACCCTCCTCCATGTGTTATGGTGGAAAGATGGTGCCTGCGGCATGGTCATCAATCCCGCAATAGGAGTCCTTACAGTGGATGTATAAATATAAATCATATAAATCCCAATTAATGAACTGGTGACCATCCCGGAATATGGATTTACAGAATCCAACTTTCGACGCGGGGGCTCGTGAGTCTAAGACTGCACCATCTCAAACCCCAAGCACTGGTGGCGGGAAAAGGAGATAATAAACACATTGAATTAAAACATGCACGCACCTAATTAGATCAAACATCCGAGTGAAGACCAGCCATCTTGCGTCTGCGTTTCATGAAAGCAGCGTTTCCATTGAATCTGGCAGCTACACTAGGTTCATCCAGTGGAGGAAATGTAACAGTAGGTTGTAAGCCAGGAAGAAAGATCGGTTCATTCAGTGCGTTGCCCTGCAAATTGGCCATGTATTTTGCAACGAAGTCCATGGTAGGCTCACTGTTGGGGAGTACCGGTCTCCGTCCAACTCCAGCCACCACTCCTTTAAAGTCCCAATCTAGTCAGGGATCTACACTTGAAATCCAACTTTCGACCATGGCACATACGCCAACTAAATTGGCCTCCCCTTTGGAAGTAACGGGCGGACCGCTAAGGCGCGGTTCCACAGTACACGGCCCCCCCAGCAAGCACCTTAGCTCATCGTCTTGCTGTCATACGCCTGCTATCCCGGGACGCGTTGGCCTCAAGGGGTCCGTGAGAACGTCGCGATCTCTCGCAGAACGCTCGGCAGCCCGCACTAGCCCCACACCCGGCCAACGGTGTGTTGAATGCGACGAGGGCCCGCATACAATAAGACGGGCCTCTACGGATAGCTCCGCATCCAATGGGTAAGGCAAATGCCTTCAGCTCCCTTTCTTGGCATGCCCTTCAAGTGACGGTGAGACATCGTGAGACAGCGACACTCTGCAGTTGGAGGCACAAAACGTCTGGGCATAGTGGCAGTGTGGAATCGTCTCCAATGCATCAACAGACAAGCTGGGACACTGCCGCGGCAGTTTGAAACTTCTGGGAACTTATGGCCAATAGCTTCACAGCACCAAGCATGACCAAACCGAATCAGCCTAAACAAATGCCAGAAATGACCAAAGAACCCGGCACCACAAAGACAACGCCTCCCTCCTGTGGTCCATCCTTCACGAGGAATCAGCATGTTCATGTCCAAACTAACAAAATCATGGAAACACATTCTTTCTTTAGATATACACTTGAAAAATGGTTATCGTATTTTCTTCGAGTGCATGAGTGCTTAGTCAAGCTTTCAATCTGGACACTAAACGAAGCAACAACTCCACAAAAATGGTCTAGCTTCATTTCAGCTTGGCTTAAATTTCCACGGGTGTGGGTCAAATCTGGGTACCCCAAAAGTTTTGGATGGTGAATGCTACACAATGACAAGAATCTGCGGTTTTCTTCTGATCAACCACATGGGTGGTTATATGCAACCGAAAACATATGTGTATATATATATGGTACCCCCCCCTGAGATCTACCTCAGAGCATTTTGATATATTGTCTCTACATGTATATATATAATATATATTTATGTGCATATATGTATAAGAGTCAGTTATTTTTTAAAGATGTCTTGTGGGTAGTAGCTGTGCACACTATCAAAACAAGTTGGAAACAAAAAAAAATATTTGACGACTCTTTTGGAGAGAATCCATGGGGAAAACTCAAAAAAAAACAAACAACCTCGAGAAAACCACCAAAAAACAATATTTGGAGACTCTTTGGGAAAGCTCTATTGACAAAATCAAAAAAACC
>CAMXCT020001957.1:0-68360 GCA_947184155.2 Cladocopium goreaui
CCTTCAGCTCTCCAAACAATCCAGCTATGCGTACTCGGCACGAGGCTACCAAGCTTTCTGCTGAACTGTGGTGGATCTCGGAGAGGAAGTGAAGGATCACATGTTGTACCTCATTGGCATCCCAATATTCACTTCTTTCCAAGCAAAGTCCATGTTCACCTTTGAGGAATTCAAGCATGTCTGTCAAGGTTTCATCGCTGATGGGTCCTGATGGCACCTCTGGTTCTGACTCATCCATTGGATCATCAGCTTCAGCATTTGGGCTGTCAGTTGCATCTGCTGTTCCTTGTGGCTGGAATCTTTGGCGCACCAGCCGCATGTACTCAACTGCACCCAAAGCTCTTGAGCTAACCAGATTTGCCCTTTCGAGCGTTGCTAGGTGGCGCCATTGCTCTGGACTGAGACCACATCCATTTCGCAAGAAACCTCCATGTTCGACAATGCTGTAGTGAAGTCCCGATGCATAGTCGTGCACCATGCTTAACTCATTGCTGCATTCTGTAACTCGATCTGAAATGATCGCATGGTCCTGCTCATTGTGCTCTCTGATTTGCTCAAGGCGTTGAATCACTTGGTCAATTCTCGCCTCCTGCTTTGCTATGTAAGAATCCTCATCTGCAACTTGATTCCAACATGATTCCAAGTCTTTTGTCGTCTTGGCAAACTTCTTCCATGCAACATATCCTGCCACCGCAAGTCCAACCCAAAGCATGAAGAGAAGAAAAACTGAAAACCAAAGCCATGTATTTCCTCCATTATTTCCAGAAGCCTGAACCTGTTGGCAAACCTCCTCGTCAACAGTTGCTGCCTCTGCTCCTTGAAGGTTGGGCTCAAGACCCCATAGCACTGCCATACGCATGATAGTCTTGGCCATGCGCTTGACCATTTGTTTTCCCACAGTTCTTTCTTCAAACGCTTCATACTCCTCCTGTCCAACCATTTCATGGGTATCTGGATTGCAGCAGCCGATTTGATGCAAAAGAACCAACAAACGTTGTTTGGCTAAGGGTTTTGTACCAACATCACTGACATTCCACTGCGTTGGCACCTGTCCCAACTTGATTTGCTTTTCCAACACCAATGACTGCATCCATAAAATCTTGCCACTGAGATGTCGCACACGTCCAAAACCTTGGCGCTCGATCAATTGCCTCGCAGCTGAATTGTCCACCCACTGCCACTGCTCGATTTCATCACCTGTCAAGAACTCCATGCAGCGACGTAGAAAGATGGCATCTGAGCATCCTGACACCATGCTGTGTAGCTCAGATTCAGCTGAACTCAACGAAACAACTCTTTGAGTTCGACTTGAGGCATAGGCCAGGTTGTTGTTGATGAAGTGCACAGCGCAGCTTGTGGACCTTCTGTGGGTTTTGTGCGCCGACCAGTCTGCATCTGTGAATGTTTCAACATTCCAAAACTTCTCACCACCTCTTTTCCATTTTCCAGCTCCAAATTCTGGAATGCACAGTTTAATGCCCATGTCACCATTGGCTTTGAGGTAACCAATGAGTTTTCGAAGCTTCTGTAAGGCACAAACTGTAGGAGCTGACATGTGTGCTGATAGCTCCTTCACTGCAAACATCACATCAACCCGATCACGCGCAACGTAGAGAAGTAACCCTATCACACTTCTGTAAGCTTTGCTGTCACCATCACTCAACTTCTGGGACTTGTCATCGTTCTGGATTGATCCATCACATGGAATTTTCTGCTGCTTTGCCACTCCGAAAAATTTTTCAAAGTAAGACACCACTTTGTTCGCCGTAGTGCCTGGAACAAGCAATAGACCATCTTTGATCTTCACCAGCTTTCGCTTCAGAAAAGAAATGAAGCTTCCATTTTCCTTCAACTCTGTGTAGTTCACATTGAACTTGGAAGTCACCGCTGGCAAGAATTTGGTGGTCCAAAAACTGTAGCTTCCAGCAAACAGCAAATCATCCACATGGATCAGAAAGCAGTTGTTGGTCCCATCATCCACGCACTTCGCAAGGCAAGGCTGTTCCAAACACCAACAACAGTTTAAAGCATCACTGATGTATCGGCGAAAGTGCCAATACCAAGCTTTCGCACCAAGCCTCTGACCAGGAAGATTGCGTCTGATGACATATTGCTGGTTGTACAAAGAAACCATCACCAAGTTTTCTTGGGGAACCTGAAGAAAGGCATCCTTGATGTCCAATGCCGCCAAAACAACACGATAGGGACAGCTGCTGTCCTCATCAAACCTTTCTGCACTGTCCAAACTTTCGGCAAGCATCTTCAGGTAGCAAATTGGAATGAGGTTCACTGAATGGCACCCACTCGCTGGACTGTAGGTGTCAGAGCGCTTGTCTGTGGCAAACTCACGAGCCACAAACCGGCTCCTCCTCATCCATTGCTTGGTCCCATTGGGATGGTCCTTGATCCTCCAGTCATAGACAAACCTGGTAGTCAAGGATCCTGAAATTTCATCCAAGCACTCCTCCTTTCTTTGGAGAACACCCATGCTCAGCAAACGACTGATCTCGACTTGGTCCGCCAGTTGGTCAACCCAGCTTTCAGGTGCTTGTGGTTGCTTTTCCAAACTTCCTGCACACCATAACGCATCTGGAACATCGCTGAAGGTGAGCTGATCCTCGTCTTCCCAGTACTCTGTGTCAGGGCCATCATCCATGTCAACCTCATTCTCATAGTCATCCATTGTTGCATACTCATCAGAACCAACCTTGACTGTTCTGATCATTGCTTCATGAGACTCACGCAGTTGATTGATTTTCTGTTTCTTCAAAGACTCCAACTTCGCACGTTTTGCTTCATGGTTTTCTTCAACATCATCACCATGAGTTCTTGTAGCATGCTGCTGCCTTGGAGTTGGGGGCAGCTGAAGTGCAATCACAGGTGGAGTCACTGGTGCCGCAAGACCAGGGTCACTTGGAGAATCAACTTGCGCTTCCATGGATGAAAGAAGAGAGGAATCAGCCACAACATCATCAAAAACACTGGTCACCTCCACTTCGCCAGGACGTTTGGGTCTGGCTGCAAAAGAAGGTGCATCCACATCCACTCCAGTACCATGCTGCATAGTCACTGAGTCATCATGCATTCCCTCTAGCTGTTCAACATCATATTGCTTGGGCTCTGCTCGTTGGTGATGTTGACCCATGGAAAAGGCTTCACGCTCTTCGGCCTGTTCTTCAACCTTTTTCTGTTTTACATCTTCAGCATCCTTGTCATGCAAAGGTGAGGGCAAAACAGGTCCTTGAGGCAAACTGAAACTTGCAGACTTGGCTGGTACCGCTCGTTTGGTGGGCACCACACGTCCTCCAAATCCAGCTTTGAATCGCCACGTGGGGGCATTGAAGTGCAAGTAGAAACCCAAATGGCATTTCCAGTCAGTTGAGATCCTTCTGATTGAGCGGGTCAACATCACTGACTGTCCAGTGAAAATCACATAGGTATCTTGAGCTTCTGTTTTGCCCAAGACAATGACCCTTTGCCAACGTGGGTTCCCCTTCAGCACCGTGTGAGTGTATGCAAATGCTGGTTCTGCAAACTCTGTCATTTTGCCCTTGTAAACCTTGTGATACACCAGCTCATACGGCGTAGCACCATGAACCACTGCAAACCGGTTTAGCAGCCAGCTGGAATGTCTCAGCGCCCAGCTCCATAGTCCATGGTCAGTGTTCAACTTGATTGAAAGCCGCTCCTGAACTGAGTGCATCAAGGTTCCTGCCAATCCACGCACACGATTGACAGTGTTCTCGCACAAGCTGTTTCCATGGTCATAGGCTGCTGGTGTTTTGCTATGAGTCACCAGTCCCATCATCTGTCTTGCTTGAACTGCTCTCTTCTGTACTTGCAAGATTGAAGGCTCATTGTCACACAGGTATGTGCATTCACTGTGCCCCAAAACCTGGGTGAACTGCAAGATCTCACGCACCATCAGGTCGAAGTCGTTCTTCTTGGAAATGGGCACACAACCTGTGTAGTTGGTCATTGAATCAACCAACACCAGAGCAATCACTTGATCTGTATCTTGAGCATTGCCACCTGGAGCTACTGCCTTTGTGTATGCAAAGTCAAATGACACCGTAGGCACACCAGATTCTTTGACTTGGCCATCACGCTTGTGCCGGTCTGGACGTGACCGATGTGCAACACAGTGAGCACACCACTCTTGAAAAGGTAAGTGGGTCAGCATGTGAAGTTGCTGTGATTTTTCATCAGGTGGCTCAGCAAGCTTCTGAGGATTTGGCTTCCTCTGCTGCTCAGCCTCTGTCTCACGTGCTGCAGAAAGAGCTGTCTGGAGCTCTAGTTTCTTCTGATGCTCCCACAAGCGCTTGAAACACCTTTCCTTCCCTCCAGACTGTGACAAGCTGTAGAATGCACACGCTTCACGCAAGTTTGCAAGTGCACTGGTTGGAAAAAGTTCAATTCCATTGACATTCAAGTGATCACCCCTGTCTGCATAAACAAGCTGGCCTTCAACTGCTTGACCTGCATCATGTTGAACATCACCACCAATGTCCATGCTTGCAACTTCATCCTCTGGCGCAAGAGGTGCAATCTCACCTTCATCGTGTCTTTCCTGTTCAAACTCAAGTTGCACCGCAGGTTGAATCTCATCGCCATCCATCATTCGAAAGCCCATCACATTAGGTGGTCTCTCACTGGGTGTAATCACTGTGATGATGAACCTGTCACCTTCATACCCATGGAACTCTGCTGCAAGATCAATCAACGTTTCCAGAGGCTCGCACAATTCCATGACCAGCCATTGGTCGCCATCCTTGATCAACGTAGTTCTGAATTTCCTTCCAGACATTGTTGGGCAAGCAAGTGTAGGATCTTGAAAGCAATTGCCATAGTGCTTTCCTGAACCAACCCCTTCGGGACTAAGGTTCCAACCCACACGCATGTATGAGAGTTCCTCAAAGAGCTCAGCACGCACTGCCCTGATACTGAAAGGTTCCAACACTTGAGGTTCATCTTTCATCATGCGTACCCATCCACGCACCAACATTGACTTGTTTTGCAGCTCAATTGGAATTGAAATTCCAGAGCCATGAGTCAGGGTTTGTTCAACACCGTTTACACTCCATCCATTCTCCAGCAAGTGTCCAAAACACAGGATAGGTTGGGAGATCCTGTCACTCAGCGCAACTGTCTCTCTAAGCACGATGGCGCGTCCTTTCATGTCCATGAGGTGCAGCTCAACATCCCTAAAACCATGCAATGGAATTGCTTGGCCTTGTGCATCACGCAAGACTGTGTGAACATCGTTGCAAGGACTACCTAGTTCTGCCATGCTGATTGGGAACACTGAGGCATCGGCACCTGAATCCAGCAAAATGCTGTGCATTTGAGTCACATCATCAACATCTTCCAACATGGTTCTAACTGCAAGACCTGTGTCAACAGTTTCAACATCAAACTCAACTGCATTGGGCTCGTCACCGATGAAAAACTGTAGCGTCCTCACGTTTCCCTCCAAGCAACTCGAAGCACTGCATGGACTTCTGAGGTCAAAAACCAACTCATCATGTTTTAAAACATCTGAGGCATGGTCATCTGCAAATTGAATTCTGGCAATACGTCCTTGCTGAGGGGCTACAGGCATCTGAGAACTTGTCTGAGATGAAGGCGTTCCAGCAGCAACTGAGGTCTGTTGGCTTTGAGGAGACTGCCGAACACTGTTTGAGCCTTCATTCTGTACCTGTCGCACTGAAGTTCCCCAGCAATCACGAGCAAAATGCCCGTATTTGCCACATCGATGGCAGGTAACATCTGGCTTGCTACCCTTTCCTTTCCCTGAAACATTCTGCTTCCCACCATTTTTGCCCTGCATGTCGCTCTTCTGCTTCCCTTTCTGTCCACTCTTCCCATCTTTGGTCTTTGTTTTTCCCTTAACTTTTCCTTTCTGATTGCCTTTCTGAGAAAAACTGTTCTTTCCTTTGCCCTTGTCGCCCTTTTTGCCATTGTTATTCCAGCTACGCCCATCTGAGTAGACACGATCCACTTCCATGGGAGTCGAAGTTGAAGACTCGTCAAAGATGAGGTTGCTCCACTTCTGTTGACTACGATCCCACCTGAGCACTTGTTCTCTCAGCTCCTTGAAGCTGGTAGCTTCTTGGATGGACAAGTTGAGGTGTGTCCTGAGCTGGCCTGAAACGCACTTCAAAAGGATCGCCTGCTGCAACTGGTCTGGTATGCTTGAACCAGCTCTTCTGGCCTCTTCCAAGGCTTCCTCAAGTTTCAACAGTTGAGGTTGCAGCAACTGATTCATACCGAACGAAGGCCAACTTGTCAAAGCTCCCATAAGTGCCAATCCTCTTGTATTTGTGGAAGGTCTCAAATTCAGGATCAGCTGACGAAGACCCTCAAAGCCATCACCCTGCTTGACACTACGGATGATACTGAGAGACCTGTTTCTGCATAGGGAGGCTAAAAGGCCGTAAAGCTTAGCCCCACGCTGTCTCGTCTCTGAGGTAGCTGTCGACATGTCCATGGGGGCTGAAGGGCTGTCCACTATTGCTTGAATTTCTGGTTCATATCCCACATCTATGGTGTTCAGAAACTGTGTGACCATCCATAGCCAGTCACGGAACATTCTGATTTCATCTTCAACGCTCTTCCCATCCAGCACTGGCGGTTTATTCACAAGTTTCGACCAGTCTGTTGAGCTTGTTGGTGAACCTGAAGGACTGCCAGAAGCTTGGGCTGTCTGGCCTTGTGGAATTGCAGGCTGTTGCTGTTGTACAACTTGCATGGCCTGTACTGCAGCTGTGGCAGCTTTGGTGGCCTCTGCAACTTCAAGTAAGGCTGCTTGAAATATGCTAGGACTAAACTCCTGCGCCATGACTGCAACTGCGCTTCACCTCAAACTTTATCTCCAAACAAGAGAAACCAAGCTTGCACGCCAACTGAAAACACCTGGAAAAATTTGTCACCAAGCCAGTCACCTCGAAATGTCACCCTTCAGAGTTGTACCACGCCAAAAACTGAGGTATTGACAAGACAGTATGCAGACTGTTCAATGTCCAGTGTATCAAATTTCAATCCAGTTTGTCACAAACCTATCTCGGTTACCAGTTGCAGAAAATTCCACTGTCCTCCCAGTAAAAAATTCCAGGAAATTGCTAGGGCCAGAAATCCAGGAAGCAAATGGAGCTATGGCTGCGTCCCACGCCCCAACAGTGAACGACAATGCTTGCAGGTAGGAAGCACCAGGTGCTCCGCTACCATGCGAAGCAGGCAGCGTCACTTTTCTTTGAACCACAGGGTCTGGTACATACACATGGTATTCATGTGAACGCTATTGAATCTACCTACACGTCTCCTCTCGATTTGTGCAGTGTCATCCTTGCGCAGTCCATCTGAGGTCCAACTGAAGTCCATTGGTTTGACATCACTGCAAGTGGTCACAAAGGGAATGGTGCAAACAGAAATGTTTTCCACAATCGGATTTTGTTATATTGTTTTGGATTCGCACAGACCTGTGACGTTGAGGACAGAAAGACTCTTCTGACAACTCCGGCGATCTGAATGTAAATGCCATGTTTCAAATAAATGCCAACGAGTGTGACAATCACAATTGCATGGTGCTCGTATTTTTGCCCCACATGGAAGCATGCGAGGTTCTTGCCAAATTTAACGATGTAGATTTATGATGGCCGTTCTCAGCTACAAATTTGAAAACAATGATTAATTGAAAAAGTGAAAAAATGTGAAATAAATCCGAAATAAATGTGAAAAAAATGTGTTTCAAAAATGCATGTTTAAAAAATGTGAAAAA
Organism: Cladocopium goreaui; assembly: GCA_947184155.2. NCBI lineage: Eukaryota > Dinophyceae > Suessiales > Symbiodiniaceae > Cladocopium > Cladocopium goreaui. Next base: position 7,778 of record CAMXCT020001957.1, read on the forward strand.
ATACATTTCAAAAATGTGAAAAATGTGAAAAAGAAATTGTGGAAAAACTGGATATCTGCAAATCTTTTTGGAACCGAAAGCGCCTCAAGAATGCACAGTCAATTGAACATGTCGTGAATGACATCAAACTGCTGTGAACTACTGTATGCACATGGTATGTCAACTGAGTCCAAGGTGAGTAAATAACATTCACCCCACCTCAGTTAGCAGCTTTGCTGCTCTACTGCCATTGCTCCTTAGGACTCTTGTCAGTCCGTGTTGTCACCTCTATTGGAGCATTTGCTTTGTGAAACTGTTTCGACGCTGTTGCCAATGATGAGAATCATGTGTCCCATCCTAATGACAAACACGTGTGGCGTCATTGGAAAATTTGGCGTCTCTCACTGTTTGAGTTCTTTCAAAATTCTTGCAGTTCCTCGGTCGTTGCTTCGTCAGCTGATTCTGTTGCTGGCCGTCCGTAATGCAAGGAGGCCCAAGCATCTGGATCGCTGACTTCTCCTTGTTCTGCGTTCTGATACCTCCTCAATCTTTCTGATCTTGTTTCTTCACGCATCGACTCGTCTGAGTCAGGTTCAGGAACTTCTGGGGCTTTGAAGATCTCTGCAAAGGTGCGCAGTACTGTAGCAAGCATGCTGTTGATTTTCCCATGCGTGAGACTTGACTGTGTATCTTCTGCAAGTAAAACATGTCTTGACTATGTTTGGTCTGCTAATGTATTCATGCTCTCTGTTTGAGCAATTTTGCCCGCCCAAGTTTCCCTTCCTTCCTTGGTTGAAGTTGTTGGTTTGTTGCACAATTGAATCCGATCGCCCAGCAGACCGCTGAATGAAGATCATCTCTACACGTCCTTGTTTGCGTCTCCGTACAAATTTGGGGCCCCGAATTGCATTTTGGGTCCTGAATTGGGTCATATTTTGGTCCCAGTTTCGGGTTCCATTTTTGGGCACCGTTTTGGGTCCCTACAATTACAAACAAAATCCAGGGCCCTAAAACCACGCCCAAAAATGGAACCCAAAACAGGGACCAAAATATGACCCAAACCAGGCCCCAAAATGCAATCCGGGGCCCGAAATTTGTACGGAGACGCAAACAAGGACGTGTAGAGATGATCTTCATTCAGCGGTCTGCTGGGCGATCGGATTCAATTGTGCAACAAACCAACAACTTCAACCAAGGAAGGAAGGGAAACTTGGGCGGGCAAAATTGCTCAAACAGAGAGCATGAATACATTAGCAGACCAAACATAGTCAAGACATGTTTTACTTGCAGAAGATACAGAGTCAAGTCTCACGCATGGGAAAATCAACAGCATGCTTGCTACTATGGGGGTACGCCCAAGCGTCACCGCAAAACTGCCTGTTTTGAGACCCTGGTTTTGGAACCTCATTTTGCTCAATCTTGGGGCCTTTTCTTACTACTTTATTGCATCCTTGGGTGGCAGAGTTCGCTGCAAGCATCCTTTCATTGGAAGATGCAAAGTGTGAAATTGCCAGTTTGTCCAACACCTGCGGGCTGCATATGTTCAAACAGTGGAGTAACATTGGAGCAATTTGCCCAGCGGGCCAGTGAAACAAGGGAACAAAGTTTCGCTATGGGGACATTCTGAGAATCGTGGCGAACATGCTGGCGTCCCCCGTGCCCCTTTCAAGCAATGTTGATTTGCAAGGGAGGAAGCAGAGCATACAAGGATTTCTCTTCCTACGCGCGTTCTCAACATTGCCAAGCTGGGGTCAAAGGGGAGCCAGGCAGAAGCCCACGGAATTTGCAAAGGAAAAAAGAGAGCGCAAGGCGCCGCAACCTAAAGCCAGGACAGAATCAGAAGAAGAAGCTGGACGAGAAAGATACGGCCAAGGAACGCTACCATCTTGAACCAAAACCACTGACTCGTAGGACATCAGCGGAGGAAGTTTTACAGCAAACCAACGCGCTAGTTCTGATTGTAAACCATGTGCGGAGTAGGTTTGGAGTGAACCCTTGCGGAGGAGCAATCGCAAAATCACATGGCATTTGCAATGGAAAATACGCGGAGGAGGTTTCGCCCAAATTAAAACTACAAGGTTATTTCTACAGGGAAAGAACTTCCTCCGCAAGCTTCTGATAATAAATTGGGAAGCGCTAAGAGTCTATGGGGTGAAGGGTTTGCCCTTGCCTTCTCCTCTCTTGCAAAGGCTTACTTTCAAGCCTGAGATGCGAAGACTCTTCCAACAGAAAGCCCGGCAGACAGAAAGCACAAGTGAATGTTTGCACATGTACCTCTATGCAAAGATATGGCACACCACTGACTGGACATATTTGGCACATACGGAGCTCACAGAGATTATATGAAGCACATCCTAATCATTCTTCTCCTCCTGCGCCCATCCTAAGCTACGATTAATAAGAATCGTAGCGTTGGCACCGAAGGCAAAGGATATCGGATTGACATAGATCGGGCTGAAACTGTGGCTGGAACCAAGCTGCCATCCGCGCAAAAAGAAAAAGGTGCTGCGCCACTATACAAGGTAAAGACTGCCGTTGCGGCGTTCTGCCGTCTGTTAAGCGTCGACCAAGGGAAAATGTGACAATGTTCGCAGACATTTCAATTTTTTGCACCCCTCACAGCGTTGCGTGGGTTTGGTCATGCGCAACACATACGCAACATGCACGCAACATGGCGTGTTGCGCGCCACGCAACGCTGTAATTTACGATGTTTCGCGCTTTTTCCGCGCATTTTCGGGACAGCCAGTCTTTTAAATGAAGTTCTACCTTTTTTACATCCCGTGAGCGGAAGAAGCGCGAAACATCGTAAATTACAGCGTTGCGTGGCCGCGCAACACGCCATGTTGCGTGCATGTTGCGTATGTGTTGCGTATGACAAAACACACGCAACGCTGCAAATAGTGGACAAACTTCTACCTTATTCAAAATTACCAGCAAAACCGCCCAAACACTGTGAATGTCACAGACAGCCATAGAACCGTGCGAAGAAAAGCAAGCGAAACGTTGACGACTTTTTTGCTGGTCGCGAAACATCAAAAGCTTCTCCAAGCACTCAGTACCGCCCGACTCCCGACAGAAAAGCTTTCAATCACAAGACTTTGAGATTTCAGATCCAACCCGCAAGGCACCCCCAAATGCGACCCCAACACCATGTCCAGCCACTAACTAACCCACCAGGACACGCCCAAGAGCCACATGAGCGATATCGCTGCAAGACAACAGACAACAACAAAACCTGCTGCAGCAACCCACCAACTGCTTGCAACCGAAACTACACTAGAAGCCTCACAGAAACCAAGTAAAACTGTTGGACTGGGAGCCAGCACAAAATGTTTATCTTCTATGGGCATTTTTCACTTTTCTGACGAAGCATTGAAAGGTGCAAGGAAGAGGCGCGGCAAACCACGACTTGACCAACACATGCGCAGCACCTTGAGGCGTTGCAGCGAGGTCCGCCAACCAAGAAGGCAATAAATAAGTAGCAAGAAAAGGCCGCAAGATTGAGCAAAATGAGGTTCCAAAACCAGGGTCTCAAAACAGGCAGTTTTGCGGTGACGCTTGGGCGTACCCCCATAGTAGCAAGCATGCTGTTGATTTTCCCATGCGTGAGACTTGACTGTGTATCTTCTGCAAGTAAAACATGTCTTGACTATGTTTGGTCTGCGAATGTATTCATGCTCTCTGTTTGAGCAATTTTGCCCGCCCAAGTTTCCCTTCCTTCCTTGGTTGAAGTTGTTGGTTTGTTGCACAATTGAATCCGATCGCCCAGCAGACCGCTGAATGAAGATCATCTCTACACGTCCTTGTTTGTGTCTCCGTACAAATTTGGGGCCCCGGATTGCATTTTGGGTCCTGAATTGGGTCATATTTTGGTCCCAGTTTCGGGTTCCATTTTTGGGCACCGTTTTGGGTCCCTACAATTACAAACAAAATCCAGGGCCCCAAAACCGCGCCCAAAAATGGAACCCAAAACAGGGACCAAAATATGACCCAAATCAGGCCCCAAAATGCAATCCGGGGCCCGAAATTTGTACGGAGACGCAAACAAGGACGTGTAGAGATGATCTTCATTCAGCGGTCTGCTGGGCGATCGGATTCAATTGTGCAACAAACCAACAACTTCAACCAAGGAAGGAAGGGAAACTTGGGCGGGCAAAATTGCTCAAACAGAGAGCATGAATACATTCGCAGACCAAACATAGTCAAGACATGTTTTACTTGCAGAAGATACACAGTCAAGTCTCACGCATGGGAAAATCAACAGCATGCTTGCTACTATGGGGGTACGCCCAAGCGTCACCGCAAAACTGCCTGTTTTGAGACCCTGGTTTTGGAACCTCATTTTGCTCAATCTTGCGGCCTTTTCTTACTACTTTATTGCATCCTTGGGTGGCAGAGTTCGCTGCAAGCATCCTTTCATTGGAAGATGCAAAGTGTGAAATTGCCAGTTTGTCCAACACCTGCGGGCTGCATATGTTCAAACAGTGGAGTAACATTGGAGCAATTTGCCCAGCGGGCCAGTGAAACAAGGGAACAAAGTTTCGCTATGGGGACATTCTGAGAATCGTGGCGAACATGCTGGCGTCCCCCGTGCCCCTTTCAAGCAATGTTGATTTGCAAGGGAGGAAGCAGAGCATACAAGGATTTCTCTTCCTACGCGCGTTCTCAACATTGCCAAGCTGGGGTCAAAGGGGAGCCAGGCAGAAGCCCACGGAATTTGCAAAGGAAAAAAGAGAGCGCAAGGCGCCGCAACCTAAAGCCAGGACAGAATCAGAAGAAGAAGCTGGACGAGAAAGATACGGCCAAGGAACGCTACCATCTTGAACCAAAACCACTGACTCATAGGACATCAGCGGAGGAAGTTTTACAGCAAACCAACGCGCTAGTTCTGATTGTAAACCATGTGCGGAGTAGGTTTGGAGTGAACCCTTGCGGAGGAGCAATCGCAAAATCACATGGCATTTGCAATGGAAAATACGCGGAGGAGGTTTCGCCCAAATTAAAACTACAAGGTTATTTCTACAGGGAAAGAACTTCCTCCGCAAGCTTCTGATAATAAATTGGGAAGCGCTAAGAGTCTATGGGGTGAAGGGTTTGCCCTTGCCTTCTCCTCTCTTGCAAAGGCTTACTTTCAAGCCTGAGATGCGAAGACTCTTCCAACAGAAAGCCCGGCAGACAGAAAGCACAAGTGAATGTTTGCACATGTACCTCTATGCAAAGATATGGCACACCACTGACTGACATATTTGGCACATACACACAGAGATTATATGAAGCACATCCTAATCATTCTTCTCCTCCTGCGCACATCCTAAGCTACGATTAATAAGAATCGTAGCGTTGGCACCGAAGGCAAAGGATATCGGATTGACATAGATCGGGCTGAAACTGTGGCTGGAACCAAGCTGCCATCCGCGCAAAAAGAAAAAGGTGCTGCGCCACTATACAAGGTAAAGACTGCCGTTGCGGCGTTCTGCCGTCTGTTAAGCGTCGACCAAGGGAAAATGTGACAATGTTCGCAGACATTTCAATTTTTTGCACCCCTCACAGCGTTGCGTGGGTTTGGTCATGCGCAACACATACGCAACATGCACGCAACATGGCGTGTTGCGCGGCCACGCAACGCTGTAATTTACGATGTTTCGCGCTTTTTCCGCGCATTTTCGGGACAGCCAGTCTTTTAAATGAAGTTCTACCTTTTTTACATCCCGTGAGCGGAAGAAGCGCGAAACATCGTAAATTACAGCGTTGCGTGGCCGCGCAACACGCCATGTTGCGTGCATGTTGCGTATGTGTTGCGTATGACAAAACACACGCAACGCTGCAAATAGTGGACACAACTTCTACCTTATTCAAAATTACCAGCAAAACCGCCCAAACACTGTGAATGTCACAGACAGCCATAGAACCGTGCGAAGAAAAGCAAGCGAAACGTTGACGACTTTTTTGCTGGTCGCGAAACATCAAAAGCTTCTCCAAGCACTCAGTACCGCCCGACTCCCGACAGAAAAGCTTTCAATCACAAGACTTTGAGATTTCAGATCCAACCCGCAAGGCACCCCCAAATGCGACCCCAACACCATGTCCAGCCACTAACTAACCCACCAGGACGCCCAAGAGCCACATGAGCGATATCGCTGCAAGACAACAGACAACAACAAAACCTGCTGCAGCAACCCACCAACTGCTTGCAACCGAAACTACACTAGAAGCCTCACAGAAACCAAGTAAAACTGTTGGACTGGGAGCCAGCACAAAATGTTTATCTTCTATGGGCATTTTTCACTTTTCTGACGAAGCATTGAAAGGTGCAAGGAAGAGGCGCGGCAAACCACGACTTGACCAACACATGCGCAGCACCTTGAGGCGTTGCAGCGAGGTCCGCCAACCAAGAAGGCAATAAATAAGTAGCAAGAAAAGGCCGCAAAATTGAGCAAAATGAGGTTCCAAAACCAGGGTCTCAAAACAGGCAGTTTTGCGGTGACGCTTGGGCGTACCCCCATAGTAGCAAGCATGCTGTTGATTTTCCCATGCGTGAGACTTGACTGTGTATCTTCTGCAAGTAAAACATGTCTTGACTATGTTTGGTCTGCTAATGTATTCATGCTCTCTGTTTGAGCAATTTTGCCCGCCCAAGTTTCCCTTCCTTCCTTGGTTGAAGTTGTTGGTTTGTTGCACAATTGAATCCGATCGCCCAGCAGACCGCTGACTGAAGATCATCTCTACACGTCCTTGTTTGTGTCTCCGTACAAATTTGGGGCCCCGGATTGCATTTTGGGTCCTGAATTGGGTCATATTTTGGTCCTAGTTTCGGGTTCCATTTTTGGGCACCGTTTTGGGCCCCTACAATTACAAACAAAATCCAGGGCCCCAAAACCGCGCCCAAAAATGGAACCCAAAACAGGGACCAAAATATGACCCAAATCAGGCCCCAAAATGCAATCCGGGGCCCGAAATTTGTACGGAGACGCAAACAAGGACGTGTAGAGATGATCTTCATTCAGCGGTCTGCTGGGCGATCGGATTCAATTGTGCAACAAACCAACAACTTCAACCAAGGAAGGAAGGGAAACTTGGGCGGGCAAAATTGCTCAAACAGAGAGCATGAATACATTAGCAGACCAAACATAGTCAAGACATGTTTTACTTGCAGAAGATACAGAGTCAAGTCTCACGCATGGGAAAATCAACAGCATGCTTGCTACTATGGGGGTACGCCCAAGCGTCACCGCAAAACTGCCTGTTTTGAGACCCTGGTTTTGGAACCTCATTTTGCTCAATCTTGGGGCCTTTTCTTACTACTTTATTGCATCCTTGGGTGGCAGAGTTCGCTGCAAGCATCCTTTCATTGGAAGATGCAAAGTGTGAAATTGCCAGTTTGTCCAACACCTGCGGGCTGCATATGTTCAAACAGTGGAGTAACATTGGAGCAATTTGCCCAGCGGGCCAGTGAAACAAGGGAACAAAGTTTCGCTATGGGGACATTCTGAGAATCGTGGCGAACATGCTGGCGTCCCCCGTGCCCCTTTCAAGCAATGTTGATTTGCAAGGGAGGAAGCAGAGCATACAAGGATTTCTCTTCCTACGCGCGTTCTCAACATTGCCAAGCTGGGGTCAAAGGGGAGCCAGGCAGAAGCCCACGGAATTTGCAAAGGAAAAAAGAGAGCGCAAGGCGCCGCAACCTAAAGCCAGGACAGAATCAGAAGAAGAAGCTGGACGAGAAAGATACGGCCAAGGAACGCTACCATCTTGAACCAAAACCACTGACTCATAGGACATCAGCGGAGGAAGTTTTGCAGCAAACCAACGCGCTAGTTCTGATTGTAAACCATGTGCGGAGTAGGTTTGGAGTGAACCCTTGCGGAGGAGCAATCGCAAAATCACATGGCATTTGCAATGGAAAATATGCGGAGGAGGTTTCGGCCAAATTAAAACTACAAGGTTATTTCTACAGGGAAAGAACTTCCTCCGCAAGCTTCTGATAATAAATTGGGAAGCGCTAAGAGTCTATGGGGTGAAGGGTTTGCCCTTGCCTTCTCCTCTCTTGCAAAGGCTTACTTTCAAGCCTGAGATGCGAAGACTCTTCCAACAGAAAGCCCGGCAGACAGAAAGCACAAGTGAATGTTTGCACATGTACCTCTATGCAAAGATATGGCACACCACTGACTGGACATATTTGGCACATACACAGAGATTATATGAAGCACATCCTAATCATTCTTCTCCTCCTGCGCACATCCTAAGCTACGATTAATAAGAATCGTAGCGTTGGCACCGAAGGCAAAGGATATCGGATTGACATAGATCGGGCTGAAACTGTGGCTGGAACCAAGCTGCCATCCGCGCAAAAAGAAAAAGGTGCTGCGCCACTATACAAGGTAAAGACTGCCGTTGCGGCGTTCTGCCGTCTGTTAAGCGTCGACCAAGGGAAAATGTGACAATGTTCGCAGACATTTCAATTTTTTGCACCCCTCACAGCGTTGCGTGGGTTTGGTCATGCGCAACACATACGCAACATGCACGCAACATGGCGTGTTGCGCGCCACGCAACGCTGTAATTTACGATGTTTCGCGTTTTTTCCGCGCATTTTCGGGACAGCCAGTCTTTTAAATGAAGTTCTACCTTTTTTACATCCCGTGAGCGGAAGAAGCGCGAAACATCGTAAATTACAGCGTTGCGTGGCCGCGCAACACGCCATGTTGCGTGCATGTTGCGTATGTGTTGCGTATGACAAAACACACGCAACGCTGCAAATAGTGGACACACTTCTACCTTATTCAAAATTACCAGCAAAACCGCCCAAACACTGTGAATGTCACAGACAGCCATAGAACCGTGCGAAGAAAAGCAAGCGAAACGTTGACGACTTTTTGCTGGTCGCGAAACATCAAAAGCTTCTCCAAGCACTCAGTACCGCCCGACTCCCGACAGAAAAGCTTTCAATCACAAGACTTTGAGATTTCAGATCCAACCCGCAAGGCACCCCCAAATGCGACTCCAACACCATGTCCAGCCACTAACTAACCCGCCAGGACACGCCCAAGAGCCACATGAGCGATATCGCTGCAAGACAACAGACAACAACCAAACCTGCTGCAGCAACCCACCAACTGCTTGCAATCGAAACTACACTAGAAGCCTCACAGAAACCAAGTAAAACTGTTGGACTGGGAGCCAGCACAAAATGTTTATCTTCTATGGGCATTTTTCACTTTTCTGACGAAGCATTGAAAGGTGCAAGGAAGAGGCGCGGCAAACCACGACTTGACCAACACATGCGCAGCACCTTGAAGCGTTGCAGCGAGGTCCGCCAACCAAGAAGGCAATAAATAAGTAGCAAGAAAAGGCCGCAAGATTGAGCAAAATGAGGTTCCAAAACCAGGGTCTCAAAACAGGCAGTTTTGCGGTGACGCTTGGGCGCACCCCCATAGTAGCAATCCAGGAAAACGAATTTTGCAATTTTTTGTTAAGCGAAATTCAGTCCGTAGCACAGGCCTCGGGCCTTCCCTCACAGGTTTCGTATTTAACTGTTTCCTTTCTGGGGAGATAGCAGTTGATTCAATCATAGCGATTCATAGCCCCGGGGCCCCCCCCCCCAACCATGCGGCCAAAGGTATGCTGTATTATTGCGTCCCTCAAGAATGGTCCAAATAGCGTTGACTGTTGCAGTTTGTGGCAATCTCGTTTTGAGGGGGTGTGGAAGTTTGTACCCCTTATGGGTTGCAACTTGGCATTGGTGCGACCTGACTTTCATTGAGTCTTCAGTGGTGAAACTGGACTATGGGAAGGTGTCTGCATCAGACATAAGTAGGTTCGATATTGCTTTGTGGTATAAGAAGCTGCATGAGATGATTTGAGATATCGACCTGTGAGTCTAAGTGAATCTACTTGGAGCTCGATTCTCCTTTGAATACAGTTTGAAGCGTTATTTAGCTTTATGACAGTGGACGAATGCTTTCAGAAGCATTCGCTAGACAGTTGAGTCGGGATGATGTGGTTTCATCGATCTCGGAGATTTCTTGACTCCTTGTGGGAGTGTGAATCTGACGGAGATGGTTTTGGAACCTCCGTTTCGATTATTGACGTTGCTTCAAACATCTGAGATGTTTGTGAAGTCCTTTGACTACCTCTTGCGAGTATGTAGTCTGAGACTTTTTACCAAGCTACTGGTAGCACATCCTCTGGTCGGAGTCTGCCTGCCCCCTGAAATCCGTCCAGCGGACTACCTCAGATTGACAGGATATATGATAGGCTCTTTCAACATCAGAGGGCACAGCGCTGGCTCGTATGCAGGAATGGTATGGGAAACAATCCTCTCAGAGTTCCCAGATGTTGATGGTACAACAGTGCTAGCAGCCATTGCGCTGCCGCCATCGTTGCTAACAACATACAACTCATCACAGCTGAGAGAGATTCATCTCATCCACCATGCGGATGACAAGCTGTGTGTCTGGAACCCGTCAAACCATGACATCAAATTGCTTAAGCAACGAGGCTTTAAAATCACGCATGTCACAGGATGGAGAGCGTACCTTGGCACTGCGCAGCATAACTACTCGCATTGGACCAGGGTTGCCCTCCCAGAAGGACGACCGGATCTGGAACAGCTGGAAGGCATCCCAGGGGTACTCCCCTTCGAAGTGTACTCACAAGCTCCTCTTCGCCTGATCTCATGGTGTAGTTTTGAGCTCCCAAGAACTGCCAGAAAACTCCTGCGTGAGTTAGCGGAAATGTGCGAGCTACCTGAAACCACAACACAAGCACTGGTTGCTCAAATTGCTGTCCATAACGCAGAGATCAAAACTGAGCAAGAAGCTACCCAATACCTAGCCGGGTTGGCAACGGTTACCATCTCCTCAAGGGCCAATTTGCATAATTATACCACCATGGTCCAACAGTTCCTTGGTACCCTACCCCTGCCCATGGCTGTCTACATGTTAGACTACTACCTGCCCATGCTCAGTCCCAATGAAGGCTATAATGAAACAGGGTTAACAATGCAAAGAGCAGGACCGGTTCGACAGCCATCACAACCCATTGCCCTCGAGTTCCTCTTCAAAGGCAGCGAGTTTGGCCACTGGAGAGTCAAAGGCGGACAGGATGCATTCGCATTCCGACATCCAAGCCTTGGTAAAACTGATGTGTTTAGCCTACTTGCCAGCGATGCGCACCATCACAAAGTCAGCCCCATTGGCACGGGTAGGCTCATCGCCATGGTTGGCACAGCAGAAGCACCAGCTGATGACGGAGATGACCTCCAAGTCCTATTTGGTTTGGTCCTCGCCATCACACCGCGTGCAGCCAAAAGAAGGATGAGCTGGCAGCCTCACGTATATACAGACAATGTAACCCTAAATTCATTGAGGTCGCCTTCCTTACCGTACCAGCCATTAAATTCTTTGCAAAGGAACAGCTTGAAACCCTCCAAGACTTGTACACTGATTCTGGCCAATGCCTGGACCCTATTGATGCAACAGTCCAGGGGCAAAACAGTCCGGTTCCAAAGGTCTTTTTTCTCCACACAATGTGGATGTTTGGATGTACCAAGCCCACCCGCGAGCTTACAGCTGTCGCGCAAACCTCCCCGTGCAGGTATCACCTGGGACTAGGCATCTATAATGTCCAAACAGCAGTGGAGGGAATGGAGGGCAACAAAAGATCACATTTCTTGCATTTGTGCGGTCAGTTGCTGCACCTAGTGCTAACTCCATGTCACGTTGAAGGTGAGCATCACCCCTGGACCCGCTCCACAGCGCTATCTTTCGCTGCTGAAATTGACGGACATGTCTTAGGCACACTCTGTGCAGTGACAATGGCTTTGCTCACCAACCGGCTCGATCTGTGCATCCAAGGGCTCTTCGGAGCAGGCAAGTCGAAATCGATGGCAATCCTTATCCTGGCTCTGATTGAGATCGATACCACCGACAGCCTTAAGATATTGTTCATTTGTAAAGAGAACTCCGGTACTAGATCTTTTGCTGACCTCCTCCTATGGCTCGACCCCCCGTCGGGGGTGTTTGGGCGCATAGGTAGGCTGGTGGGGGACCAAGAGCGCAACAAAAGCAGTTACTCCCACACAAAATTTGATATCCACCCAAAGAAAGAAGGCAAATGTTGCACAAGTGTCAACTAATCTTAGCCACCGGGGGAACGGTAGCCCAGGATCTTACCATGCAATGGTCCACAATGGGTGGTTTTATGCAAGAGCTCTCCCTCCTGGTCATTGATGAAGGCCAGCAGTATGGCACTGACCGAGAAATTGCAGTTATCAGCCTGCTAAGGCAGCAACCTCTGGTATTGTGGACAGGAGACTCAGAGCAGACACCCGGCGGCATTGATCGGGCAGCTCGCAACGCAAAGCGCTCCCGACAACTACTGCTCGCCAAAAGGCATGGCCTGCGAAGCAACCGCAATTATTACACGCCAGCCACCCTTGCCGATGCTATGACTCGGCTGCTAGATGGTTCGGCCAATGAAGGTCTGACAACTCTTAGTCAAATTCTCAAACGAGGGCAGTCCACTTTAGGCCGGCTATGGACAAGTCAGCTATCGCCAGAGGATGAGGAAGATCTCAAAGTAGCCAGCGCTGTTCTTCCAGGCCTCCAAGCCGTATTTAAAGCAACGCAGCCCACTATGCGGCGACACTCCCGTTTCGTAGAATCGGAACTGCTGGAGGGTGCTGTTCTCAATCTTCCACGGTCTCTTGTGCGCCTTGCCTGGATCTTGCAACATGCCGCTACCCTCCTGCCCATGGCTGGGGACATACAAGAAACCCTAAACTCCCAAACCGCTGGTGTGAGTGACATCCATGCTTGGGGGTTAATGCTTCCCTCCAGCTCCAGAGTTAGTCCTGTGACATACCATGCAGTGGTTGCAGTAAGATACCCCGCTCTCTGCAGACAGGTAAATGGCCTATGGGAACTAAGCAGTTTTGCCTCGGGAGGACTACCAGACAAACCACCAGGGTTTCAGCTAGTGCTTTGGGATACCAATGCTAGGATTAACGGTTTGGTAGCGACTGACCTAGAGACTCTTGTCTCAGAGGTCCTCACCTCCTTCCCTTGTAATGCTGGATTTGCGGATGGACTCTTTACAATGACCACAGCAACTGATCACAAGAACAACTTGAATCGCTCCGTGCTCAAAAGAGACTATGTTCGTACCCTGCGTGTCGAGACAATCGCCAATTCAGCCGGAGGAACAGCACAGGTATCAATGGTGGCTCAGCCCAGCATTGGTTTTCTCAACACTAAATATTACTCCAATGGCTCTCCTACAGAAGATACAGAAGATTGCCTGGGCAGAATCACTGTAGGACTCACCCGGTCCAAATCATTAACCTTGCTAGTCTCACCTCTGGACATGATGGGGCTCATGGGCATGGCACAGGTGATTTCCACCATCGCCTACGGCATCGGGGGCCTGCGGAGGGGAGAAACGACATGGAAGTGGCCAGATTTTGACCCTGACCCAGTACAAGAGAATCTTGCGCAATTAAGCCGTTGGTCACTGAATTCACCACCAAATTGGGAATACCCGCCCCTCGCTATCGCCAACCAATACTACGATCAGCATGCTGATGAGGTAAAGCGAGCAAGGTACCGTTTGATATTGGTCCGAGGGTCAGACCTTCGCTGGTTGGACAGAGCGCGCTTCCAAGAAATTCAAGCAGGCTTGCGAACCCAACACAAGTGGCTCCCCAGGCAACATCTCCCTTTCTCCGAAGTCGTCCTATATGCCTATGCTGCTGATCGCACACCCTTTCCCACATACGTGTGCCTACCTTCAGGACTGTATAAAAGCACGCACCGGGAATGTAGTAGCGCAGACAGGCCCAGACCAGGAGATCCTGTCCCTGCCTGGCATATATTTCTTTGATGGATGGCGATTACACCCAAACTTGCCAATCCCAGACCACCTGCCACGCGCAGCAGAGGCGCCAGTTCAGGGTACCGCTCCTGATGCACCTACACCTGATGCGGAACCCAAACGGTCGCCAGAAGAAGAAGCGAGGGACATTCTTGCAGTAGCCGCCAAGAACCAGCCAGAGGATGGGCCGAGCACAAGAAAAGCAGCTGTCCGCGCATGTAAATACCTGAGAGCCATGGTCAACCAATACGAAACCACCATCCAAGCTGTGCATAGTGCCGCCCGCACCCACACGCAAAGAAGTAAAGGCATGGTTGGACCTCCTGTTGATTATCGCCCACAAGGAGAAGCCCTCCCAGTAATCTCAGCAGACCTCACCTCTGAGTTATTGCATTGCCTATCGACGCTCCCAGACCCATGGCCCTTAGCCAAAATTACCATCGATATGGAGAAACCGAGCCAATGGGTCTCAAAATTGTGCAGACTTTATTTTGCGGACGAGTACGCCAAGCGCACAGTAGGACTTCCCTCACGTAAACATGTTCCGGACATTGCAGGCGCCCTCCGAGCAGTTCAAGCCATCCTCCCCAAACTGGAAGTCAAGATGATTGAATTCTTAGCTGAATGGATGGTAACTCTGTTAATGCCAGCCAGACACGTAATGGAAGTGAGGGCACCTCATCTTTCCTTCATGATGCTCAAGGAATACTGGTTCCGGGAACTTTACTTAGGCCTGAAAGTCACAGCGTCCTTTGACCGCTCTGAGTCATATACCAGAGTGATCGATGGCCAGGTAAGATGCATCACGCCTGAAGTGAAGCCGCAGAATTTGCAGGTCATTTGGAATGTGCAGTTCATCACAGTCTTTGTGCCAGCATGGATGATCCCGCCTGTCTATCACAGCCTACGCAGAGAAAGCATCAAAACTGTGAGTTCTGGCAGCCCCATAGGAGTCCAGTCAGTCCGCCCTACTTGGTTTGAGGACACAACACCTAAGGACCCTACCTCTCAGCAATCTCAAGACCCTCACAAGGAGCAAGCCCAACCACTTCATGGTCTCAAGTTAGTCATCAAAGAAGAAGTGTTACCAGCGACTGACCAACCGCAATTCCAGTCGCTTCAGCTGTTGGCTAGCAGGGCCTGTTGGCACCTGATACATGGAAGTGCAAACGCCCACAAGTCAGCCTGAAAGCAACTATTGATGTCCCCATGTTGGGTACAATCATAGAGCAAAATGGCGATGGGCTCCTGGAAGACTCCCACATGCCAGTAGGATGGCCACTCCACATCGATGGCGCTGTCAGACAATGTTGCATTCACAGAACTGCTAGTTTGCAAGAATTAGACGATATGCTCAAGGAATACGACATGAAACGAGACTCTGTTGAAATCAACCATGACGCGCCTCAATGGTCCCATCATGCAGTGTGGAACCGCAAGTATATGGAACCAAAACCTGGATATACGCTGGAACAGCTATGGGCTGACTCCGAACCTGCAGTAAATAAAAAAACGACCACTTCCTATGAAGTACAGGCAGATGACCTTCAGCGTGCCGTATCGGCCATTCGGCATTTTCCGCCCCCCATTCCTCCGGACAGCCCCTTCATACAAGCGTTAGGAACACCAGCTGCCCTGAAAGCCCCACCACAGACTGATACCCTAGCGCAAAGGGCACTGGAAGAATGGGAGCGCACTCTGTGCGAAAACAAGGCAGTAGCAATCCTTGCCGAGATACAAGCTGGACGACCGACCATCATCCACAAAGATGGCGGGGAAATGCTTATTGCCATTGTTCTGGACAAGCCACTGGAGGAAGCAAAGCAATTAGTTGATGACCCTGCGGCATTCACCCGCGAAATGACACGCATCCTGCGCGATAAGCATACTCACCCGCTCATAGCCCAAATGATGAAACCTGCGGAGAGTAGTGAGCCACCCTCTGCCACTGCGAGCGCGAGTGGTGCCAGTAGCAGTCGAGACCTTCGCACTACACCACACGAACAGTTCCAATAAAACGCACCAAATGACACAAAGTACCCAAGTTCCACGAAGAGCAATCAGCATCCAACTTCAACTAACTTGAACGGCGTTGTCACCATGGGGTACTCATGGTTGATAACTGCCTGCTACTATCCCTTTTCCAGTCGACATGCTGGAGCCAGCATAGGATTGCCAGCACAGGATATATTGGTGACAGTAAAGTTGAGGGGCGTTGTCACCATGGGGTACTCATGGTTGATTACTGCCCGCTGCGGCTACCATGTTCTCAGTATGCAGAATCGAGCATGGGACGGGAGGCGGGGGGGGGCGTTTATACTAATTATCCTGTTATGGGTTGTTTGTCATTTTGTGTCTTTAAACGTTGCATGGTAGTGTAGTGAGATGTCAAAGCACATCAAGCCATGGCGCCCGTTGCTGTCTTGCTCAGGCAATCCAGTACCTGCATTGCTTGAATGTCACCCGACCATATGAGCTCCGTGCAATCAAACGAAGTAGTATGCCTGCCTCAGGAACCCCAGATTCACAATGAGGCACAGGATCTCCTCTTACTGCAGGACTATGTGCACAGACTGACGAACACTCTCAGAACTTTGGAAGACACCCACGCCGTATTGCAGCAAACGGAACTCCTTGCAGGTGTTATCAACGAGCAAGACTGCAGAGACATTCGCACAGCCTGCTGTTGCTAAGAAGTCTGCGCATTCGACTAGAAGCCCGTGCCAACGTTACAGAACGAGAAGTGATTAGTCGACAGCTACAGCTCATGCATGCGAGCGTACAACAGTACCGGACTGAAGACCTTAACACAGCTGACACAAGTTGCCTGTCCAGAACCTCTTTTGAGCACTTTGAGGATAGACCTGGTCCCTGGGCAGAAAAAAACGCTCGTATTCCTACACCAATGTAACTAAGCAAGCTACCATGATCATTGACCGCATCTAATGCAGTTGATTTCAACACCTGCCAAGTTGACCGCTCAAGCTGCGCAACGCTTGCAAGCCTGCATCCATGCGGTCGAGCTCGCCCTTCGCGAACTCGATCGCATTGGATCCAGTTTTGAAAGTGGTATACTCCGCCAAAGTGCACTGCAACTCCCATATGTGGGTATTTTCTCCCATATCACGAAGATGCAATGCAAGAGCACTAGCATGGTAGTGCCACTAACAATTTCGGTGCAATATGATGATTGGAAAAGCAGTACTGAGCGGACTCTGAGGGTACCTGAGTGCTGCTACCGCGCCGTCTTTTTCACCTTAGACCACGTTTCACTTTCCTGTTTCACTGCGGTAGCTTCTCACCACTTTGTTGTGACCCGGCGTTGACGGTGTTTGCTTCAAAGTGTTTTGGTGCTATATTATGCCATGATGGCTGCTCTTTGAGATCTCGGGGATCCTGGCTGGGGGGATCCCTGGTTTCCGCATTGAGCTGTGTTGCTTCAGCACCCTGTGATGTGGCCCTGAGTGATTTTGTGGTTGGTTGTTTTGGTTGTTTTCTTGTTTAAGGGCCTGCGTTGACATGGCACAGAAGTTGTCATTTGCATGCGTCGAGATGTATGATGGCCTGCGCGAAGGATGGCACACAAGCTGCTATCGGAATTCATCTCAAGAGCACATTGCTGTCCTTTTGCCCTGTTTTTTGTTTTGTTTTTGTGCTGTTTTGTTTGTTTGGTTGTTTTTTGTGTGTTTTGCTTTTTGTGGTTTTTGTTTCGTTTGCTTTTTTGTTGGTTTGTGCTCGCTCTCGGCAATTGGATAGCTTTATGGACTATGTAAAGGTCCACACCAGCTCTCTTTTGTGGCTTTTCATGCATATCAATTCAATTTCCGGCAAGTTAAAGCTTGTGTAACGACCTGGCGAAAGCCTCGGAGGCGTTGGACGGAAAAAAAATACCTCTTGCGAGCATGTGAAATACTCCGGCATTGTGAGGACAATGCCTACGTATAGTATTCAACATCTGGGTATTTGATCTGGAAGTCTGCTTTGTGACCTTTATCTTTGTGACTTATTGCTGACGTTTGGTTATTATGGTGAGCGAACTACTTTAGCGCTATGACTGCTGATGACTGGATATTAGCTGAGAAGTCGAGCAGAACATTCTGTTCTCCACGGTAGTTTGGAGCTATGAGAAGACATCTCTGTGTGAAGAACTGTTTTGGAGATGGAACAGGAGGTTCCATGTTGTTCTGTATTGCAAGAGGATTTTGTAAAGGAATTTGAATGAATCATTTCGTTCTTGAAGAGCCGTGTAACTAGTCTAGACGTTTGGTAGAGACTAGTAACACCGGCTAGCTGGTTATTTGCGTTTGGACGAGAACCAGTTTGACTTGAGAACTTTTGGAAATGTTTCTGACGTTTTGTGACTAGGTGATTTGTATATCATAGCAGGTTGGAATTGTTTCAACAACCTTTGAGGGAAGGTTGTGTATTGGAAACCTGGAATCGAGTTTCTCAGTTGAGACATCGGCTCAAGGGAGTGGTGTCAAGTGTTCCGAAGCGAACTGAACTGCAGTGTCACCTAGGGCACTTGAAACAGAGCCACACTGGAACATCTTGCTTCTTTCCTTTGTTTGTGGGCTGTGGCCGTGTGCCTGCCCTGGTTCCTGTTGACCTGTTCCGTTGTGTGTGGCGTCTGGAGAGAAAAGAAGGAGTCTGACGTGCACTTAGGAGTCAGGGTGGAACAAGTTCCTTTATTTGACATTGCAGAGAAGTAAGTAACTGCGGAGCCGCAACCACAGTAGGTGTTTGCGTCTGGCGTAGTGAAATAATGAAAGCGTTGATTTGGGTACACGAGAGGTGTACTTGGGTTTACGTTTTTCACATGGTAGCGGAGCCCTGAAAAAGGGCTACCCACACCATCTTCCGCTGACCCTTGTTTGTGACAAGATGCTAAGGACGTCATCTAAGGTGAGATTGGGATCTTGGATATTGGAGCTCCGTGATCTAGACGCAGAAGCAGAGATGAGCTCGTACTAAGGTGCACCTGTTTCACAGGAGGTGATGATCTGAAAGTATAAGGTCACTAGGGAGTGTGAAGTTGGTTGGAGTCTGTTTGGTTCAGGTGAATTTGAGACTCTGTTTCTTGGTTGTATTGACTTCTAGAGGTCATGATGATCGTGGATCTATTAGTTTTAAGTGATCATCCGTTTGCAAGTCAAACAAGAGTAGGCAGGGTGTGTGCTTGGTAGGCTGGACAGGAGTGGGCCCATGTAGACTGTCGACAGTGGTACCTGTAGAAGAGCATGCAGAATTAGTCAGCCCTGGGAAGGACACTTGTGACTTGGATGGCGGAGTTGAGTTTTTTGTTTAGTTTGTGATGACAGTGGATTCTGTTGGAGCAAGCTTCATTTTCACCTTGTGTAGGTGCGTAGTCTGTGGAAGGCGTCCATGTGGTCTTGGCAGTATTCTGGTAGGGGTCTGTGTCATGGCGTGACGTATTGCTAGCGTAGGGTCACTATTGCAGGGCTGCGCTGGAGTATCTGGAGATGTATGCATGGATGGAATGTTCCTGGACGTAGGAGATTCGTTTCGGCAGTATGAAGTGACAGTAGGTAACTTGCTGCAATCTTGCAATGGGCCACACTAAGGTGAGGACGAGAAGAGCTGATTTGCATAATCGGGTAAAGCGACTGATTGCCAGGTTGGACACTGGACACTGAGGTAATGGATCAGAGTGCAAAGGCTGGGAACTAAGGATGTTAGGTACATGGTTCTTGCAAACAGTTGAGGCATGTCTTGGATCTTGAACTCAGTTGGTCCATAGAGAGGGAGTGATAAGAAAAGGCGTATCAGGTGACTGGAATGATTAGGCAAAGATCGCTTTCTGAGTTGTCGTTTCAGTGTCACTCGATTTGAAGGTAGATTTGTTTTTGTTTGAGCCCAATACGCATGAAGACTTTATGTCTTGGAGTGCGCTGTGGATGATTGAAGGTAGAGATCATGCATGTCACTGATGGGTCCAAGTATTGCTCAAGAGGTTCAGAGGTAGATCAGATTGCTCAAGAGGTTCAGTGGTAGATCAGATTGCCATGTCTACCCAGAAAGACCAGAAAGAACTTTCGAACGAGGAGCCAACCTCAAGTAGAGCTGGAATGTCTCACTCCAAGGAGTTTCAATACAAGAAGGCTACAAAGTTGGATCGTCCAAAGAGTAAGAGGGCTGCTGCGAAGGTGAAGGATAAGTCCTGTAAAAGTCAACCTTCCTCCACCAGGAAACGTCGGGCACCTCTCGTTGATGCTGCCACAGCGCCTGCTCCTATAGATGTGGAGGAAGATGTGGCATGTATCAGGAGAGAACTACCTCCGGTAGATGCAGCGAAGTCTCCAAGTGAGGGTGGAGAAGCAGTGCCGAATTCTGGTGATGATGTGCGTAGCGTCTCAGACAGTGAGCTGGTGGACGTAGACGACATCCCAGAAGCTACTTTGGAGGAAGAACTACTCAGAGAGGTTGGTCTGAGTGTTACCAATGAGCCTTAGCTTGTTTGCTTGAGAGGAGACGCCAGTGGAAGTAGCCTTAGTGCTTTGCGGTTGGTTGTCTGGATAGGGATGGACAAAAATGTGTTTTGTTTTGCTGCGAGCGTGAAACGTGGATCACATGTGACCTAGAGGTGTGGTAGGTCGTTGGCTGAGAACGATGAAGCTGAAAGCGACACCGGAAAGCCATTAGGTCGGTCTTTGTGATGTTTTCACTCGCAAGATGCTTGATAGTTTGTTTTGAATGTATGAGTTTGGTTAGATAGCCTGCTTATGTTTCCGCAGCCGTTTTCTAGCTGTTTCGTGTCAAGAGCATTTGAGACTGCTGCACTGTGTGTGTTTTCGAACATGGAGTCACTTAAGCTCTGGATTGCCTTAGAGCCCAAGCAGCTGGAAGAGTTGAACAAGGGGAATGAGGTTTTTCCAGATGCATACTCCGGTCGCTTTGGTCTGCGTTTGGGACCTGCGGAAGCGGTGGATCGTGCCCAATACTTTATGGATTGGACGCCTGATGGATTGAAAGGTGAATACCATCAGAAGGACTATGCGGTGATGGAGATGGAAATCTCAGCGCTTGGCTACCTTCAAAAGGTTGAGGGTGGAGTTTTGGAGAAGACAAAGCCCACCGAGTATCGCTGGCATGGGCCTGTGAAGCATGAAGAACAGGATGACCAAGGACGCATGTTGTACCGTATTAGTGAGATGGCCGTCAAATTCATTTGAATGGTCAGGGTCCAGGTCCAGAAGTTGGGCAGACCATGGAGTATTAGGTTTGATTTTTTTGAAACTCCAGTTTGAAATGCAGAAGAGAAAGAAGAAAGAGTGTCTTCAGCAGCTTTAGCAGCGTTTGAGTCTGCATTGCTCATGTGACGGACGAACAGTTTGTTTGTTTTTGTTGGATTTGCTGTAGTGAAACTGTGAGTTTTTTTTACGTGTGGAGTTGTCATGTTGAACTGGAAGGTGACTGTAGACTGGTAAGTCGTTGGTTTGGAAGAACTGTAAGCGGCAGGGTTCACAGTCAAGAGATCAGCATGGACAGAGGTTTGCAGTGAGTATCAATCCACATGGAAAGGCAATTGAGTTGCATGTTTGCATCAATGTCGCGAAGCCATTTTCTTTGCTGAGTCTAAGAAGTAATCTCGATTTGAGCTCAATGGAGGATAGCATTCGGCTGTGGATAGCTCTCTCCCCACCACAGATGGAAGAGCTGCAGACGCGCCACAGAATCCAGCCAGACGTCTATACCTCCAGGATCGATTTGAGTGCGACCCATATGCCCCTCGGGCGTGACACAGATGTTCAATGGTGTCAAACTTTCAACTACTTCGAATACAGCTTCCTGCAGGTCGAGATAACTGCTTTGGGCTATGTTCGGAAGATGGAAGCAAATGTACTGGAGAAGATTCGACCTGGTGAGTTTCGTTGGTATGGATTTCTTGCTCCAGAAGAACGTGATGAGCAGGGAAGATTGCTCTATCAGATCATTGACCCCATGGTTGCTAATGAGCCAGCACGTGAGCGTCCTGCTGGTAACTGACGAGTGGGCAAGTTGTAGAGTATTGTACTTTAGGTTCTGTTTGAGCCGTGCCAGCTGTTGCAAGTTGGCGAAGGTTCTCTTTTTGGATGCCTGTGGCCGATGAAAGAATGCTTTGGTCGTCGATGCAAGCATGTTGTAAGATGAGAAGCTGCTATCGTGTGGAATTGTCAACTTAAACGAAACAAACGAAACGAACGAAACGTGAAACCCAAACAAGTTTGTGTGTTTTTAATGCGCCTTGTTTCTTGTTTGCAATTGAGATTTGCTGTCAGTGTGTCGTTTGATGGGTGCAGCTTTGTGAAGATGACTTGTCAAAGGGTTCTCGCGAAACCACGGAGACATGTTTTCTTTCAGAATGCCTGCATGCATGTCAATGAGAGACAGTGAATCTGCACTGCATATCTTAGGGAGCGCACAGTGAACTAGAACTCATGGTGGTCCTTCATGGATTGAGGACTGGCATTATTTTGTACAGGGGTTGGTCAATTTCCATGATTTAAGGACGAGTACAGACCTTTATTGCATGTTGAAACATGTGTGTCAATGGTTCGCAAAATTCCAGTATGTTGGAGACATCTGGTATTTTGGGAAACATCTTTGTCAGTTAATTCCATTGTTGAACTTACACAACATGTTGATTGGTTTGATTGTTTGGCATGTGTAGCGTTGGGTTGTAGGGCATGAGGCTCTATTGTCAGCCGGGACTGTCAAGTAGAGTGGTACAAGCTCTTAGAACGCGCCTAGAACGCACGCTGAAAATGGCCGAGGAAGGACGAGCCCGTTCCAGGTCCCCAGTACGTGAGGCAGCTGAATCTGAAACTCCAGGGGTGCCTGAAGTAGCCCAGGGTATGCCGGAGGGAACTCCGGGTGATATGGCTGCCGTGCCGGGCATGCCAGAGGGAGCTCCGAGTGACATGACGGCTGCACCGTCTTTGGCGCCTGCTGGTATGGAGATCTTGACACTCGCTCAGAAGCTCTCGGAGTGTACCATGAAGATCGGCAAAGTGATTGAGGATCTGGGTCTTGCCTTTGATGAACTCAACAATGGGCGATTGGAGTTGAAAAAGGGATTCCAAGAGCTCAGCACACAAATCAAAGGCACCAACCATTGTATCACCACTATGACAGCAGGGGTGGCATTCCAAGCTGGGGAAGTCACCAAACTCCTGAAGGCCTTTGATCGCTGGGCGAATACGAGCCGCTGGGCCATGGCTGGAAGCCAGACGATAGAGACCAACATCAAAGGTGTACAAGGAGAGATTGAAAAACAAGCAGAGAGGCTGGGAGCCAGTATGAACGGTGGCCTCGAAACCCTGGGTGGACACATCCAAGAACTGGTGAACCTGTTGAGGGCGCAGCCTCATGGTACGGCAATCCCAGCTGGAATTCCAGTGTCAGAAGGTGCAACAGAAACTGGAACGCCCCTGACGCAATTGGTGTTCCGGCAGTTGGTGCTCCAGTGATGGAGACTCCTGGAAGCACTGGACGTGCGGGATCCACCAGTTCAGGCGGAGTGCCATTGCCAGGTACGGGATCCACCAGCTCAGGCGGAGTGCCATTGCCAGGTACGGGATCCACCAGTTTAGGAGAAGTGCCAATGCCTGGATCAGCTCCTGGTGCCCATGTCACCACGCCTTTGCCACCTCCAGCGTTGCCGGTGTCGCTTTTTATGGCGTTCTGCCCGGAACAGCCGAATGGGCAGAGACCAAGTACTCCCCTTCCGATCCCAACACCGTGCCAGCGTGTGGGCATCGTTACCAGAGATGCGGGAACGGGGGTACAGAGGACATTGTCACCGACGGCATATCGTCCTGAACAGATCGGTGGAATCACCAGTCTTTGGGCTCCCCAGGGATTGGGAATGATTCGAGATGGGAATTCTCAATTCAGGAGGATCTATTGAGAATGAAAGTTCGGGACATTGGCTACTGAGAGCTGAGAGAGGCCCGCCTGCTTCTTTTGGGTGAAACCCAGGGTGCACATTCTTTTCTGAATTTCTTGCAACCTGTGCGGTAGAGAGAATAGTTGGTGACTGGTGTTCCAACCGTTGGCCAGCTCGAGGTTCACTCTATTCATCATGGATTCGTTGCCGTCGCTTCAGATATCTGTGCTCAGCAGAAAAGGAGAGATGGAAAGCAGATCTTGAAAGGGGGCAAGGGATTTCGTTGAGTTGTATCCTGGAAGGATCGACTCTTGGCAGTGGATGTGGATGTGCATACATGAGACACAAGTTGCACATGAACATGTTTGTGGATTCGTTGCGAATTTGTGTTTTGTGAATGTTTTCTTTGGAGTTGATGATGGTTTGTGTATGTCTGCCGCCATTTTCCAGATGATGACATGGCCAGATCCGATTCTCGAATGAACGAAGAATCACGTTGGATCCAGGCTAAATGTCTGATGGAAACACATGTAAAAGTGTTTTTGGTTTTGTTTTATTTATGGATGTCTGTGGATTGGACATCCCGGATTTGAAGTCCATGTCAATGTTGTTGGGATTGTGCTATTGATGGTTCTAAATATGTTGATGTCAGTGGAATGGATTTCCCTGACGTAGCCAATATGTTTGTAAGTAGAATGGTCATAAGTTGCTTTGGTTGTGTTTTGCTTGTTTGCTCAATATGCGATAGATCAGCCTTTATGCTGATCGGAATTCATTTTGGTGATGTTTTCGGATTAGTGGATTTTACCTCAAAAGGAGGCAAGGTCTGTTTTATTTTTTGGAAATATGTCCTGAGCTTAGCGCGCCTCGCACTTAGCTTGTCTGAAGCTGGGTCGGCTTGGTGCCGCAAGGCCATGAGCTTAATTTTTAGTTCCACGATAGTGGATTTTATCTGAGTAGTCGGGACTGATGACAGTTTCGCTTGTCTGACACGCCTATCTTCCAATGGAAGACGTGGATTAGCTGAAACAGTCGGCCTTTGTTTTGTGTTGACTCCGACAGTGCTTCGTCTGTCTTCGTCTTGGATTTCGTGTGTGTGTGTGTTGTTGGTGTTTTGTTGTGTTTTCGTTTGTTTTAGGGAACAACAAACAGCACTGTAGTTGATCGTGAATTGACGCCATGGTCTATTCGATCAGTTGATGATCTGCTATTGGAAGAAAGAAATCGATCCGAAAAGCGACCGGATGTCGTGGAATTTCCACAGGTGTTATGACATTTCAGGGATGTACGTTGAGAACGATGTCCAAGCATCAAGCTCTGGTATCACTGAACTCTATGGAGTATTGCTGACATCAACGCTGACGATGGTTGTGGATATGGATGGGCTGTTTATTTATGATGAGCGAAGTGTTGGAGGAACAACCGTCTATTTCTTTGAGGATCAGGTGATTTCTCAGAGACAGTTATATGTTTTTGGAAGCTTCGAATGTTTCAGAGGAGTTTAGACTTCATTTTCCGTTGAGGTGCTTTGAGCATCGAAGTCTCCTGGCGAATACGACGTATTCTACGAGTTTGACCTTGAAGGTATAGCGAGGTTCACACTGGATATGCATCTGAGTATGTATAGAGAGAAATGAATGTCATGTCGAAAGGGGGTGTGGAAGTTTGTACCCTTGTGGGGTGCAACTTGGCATTGGTGCGACCTGACTTTCATTGAGTCTTCAGTAGTGAAACTGGACTATGGGAAGGTGTCTACAACAGGCTTAAGTAGTTTCGGTATTCCTTTGCGGTACACGGAGCTGCAAGAGATGATTTGAGATATCGACCTGTGAGTCTGAGTGAATCTACACGGAGCTCAAGCTACTTTGAATACAGTTTGAAGCTTTATTTAGCTTTATGACCATGGACGAATGCTTTCAGAAGCATTCGCTAGACAGTTAAGTCAGAATGATGCGGTTTCATCGATCTCGGAGATTCCTTGACTCCTTATAGGAGTGTGAATCAGACGGAGATGGTATTTGGAATATCCGTTTCAATTCTTGACGTTGCTTCGAACATCTGAGATGGGTGCCCTCCGTTGAGGTACGAAAAAGGATAAACTTTTATTTAACATTGGACTTCCGTTTCTGCTTCGTTACCTTGGGTTAAGAAGAGAAACTGCAGTTACGCCTGTTTTTCTGTCTTGAACGTTTAAACCAAATAACCAGTGTCGAATTTCGTTGCAAGAGAAACAGTCCATTTTTAAATCTTAAGGAAAGGCAGGTGAGGTGGTTTTACTTATGGGTGCAAAACACTTTGTCCACTTGAAACATGTCTTCTTGTAACCTTGTCTCATGAATTTATGTCATGGTGACATTTTGGTCTCAAGTGTGTGAGGGTGAGTGTTTTGCCCATGGTCGGCGAAATTTCAAGGGTGCGGCAGCGGGGACGCGTTGCCATATCCGCTGCAGTTTGCCTACAGCCAACGCCTAAACCAGTGTTGGCTTGGACTTGGACTCACTGTATTTGCACTTTTACGGCTGGTGTCATTTTCACTGTTGCTGGTATTTTCATTTGGCTTCTTCACTTAGAAGATTGATGTTCCTATTGCTGCGCAATCACCCAGAGCTTTTCGCCAATCAGAGAGTGCTTCATCGTCCTCCTCTTTGCCAAGTGTACTTCTTCAACTGGTATCAGGACGAAGGGTTGACAATTTGGCTGTTTTTGAATGAAACAGACAGGTCTCAAGTTGCCATTTCTTGCTTTGCTTGTTATATCTGTCACTACGATGTCATCCAAGCGCTCGCCGCCCTCTCAGTTTCCAGTGATGAGAGATGCCACGACAGACAGTCAAGATCTTGCTTTGACCGATTCATTTTCACACTTGGTTGAGCAGGGTTGGAATTCGGAGTGTGCTGAATCAACAGAATTTGGTGGAGGTCGTAGTCCTGTTTTTGATGGATTTGATCTTTCAGGTGCGGTCCCCTCTACAGGCCTTTCTGGTGATGATGTTGCTGGATATCCACAACAGTCCAGCTTCGAGGAGTTTGCAGGGGACGTGGAACAAAACCTGGGGGGTGATCCATTGTCGCATTTTGACAGCTTGTTGGATGGTTCTTCAATCTCGTCAGGGCGCCAATCAACGTTGTTTGAAGCAAGGTTCGGAGTGGACCCAGTTGTGCCCAACATTGCAGCGTGTGTCGATGCGGCTTATGCCCTGATCCCTGTGGAACCCCCAAAGCCTGTCTGGGAACAAGGTGTATGGGCTGACATTTTTGGTGATGGTGTATTTTTGAAGCACAGTTGGACATCGGTGGGGTTAAAGAAACTTCCACTCCCTTTTGCCCCTGCCACCTCGGATGCAGCGACTGGGACCGACCACAAGAGGGCCAAGCGCTTAAAGGTTTCTGATGATGGTTTTACACATGAAGACATTGTCATTAACAAAACTGATCAGACCTGGCAAGAAGAGAGAGAGTCGCTGGCTCAATGTGCGTTGAAGAGATGGCTTGTAGTGTCGTCCTATTTTCAGGCAAAGACGGTCATCAGGACCCAGTTGGATGGTGAGCCCACCGAGCTGGGAAAACTGACATTGCTTGCAGATGTCTTCAGAGGACGTGCGCCAGCAACACTGTTGAAACGTGTAAGATCGGTGGAAAAGATGTGCAGTGCATTTGGCATGGGTAATTTTCCTCCAGATGAACCTGCAGTGTATAAATTTTTCACAGATGAGAGAAACAGTGGTGCACCACCTTCCCGTTTGAAAGGTTGTCTGGAGGCTTTGAGTTTCTGCAGGCATGTTTTGTCGATGGACCAGCTTGGACAGGTAGTGCAGAGCCGAAGATGCATGGGTGCTACAACAGCAGAAGTGCCAGGTGTGGTTGCACAGGCGGCCCCTCTTAAGGTGGAGGAGCTCAAAGCGTTGCATTTACGATTGTTGACTGGAGATACATGGGACAAGATTTTTGTTGGCGCCATTCTTTTTGCAGTGTACTCCAGGGCAAGGTGGTCCGACCTTATGCATTGCACTGAAGTGATTTTGGACAGGGATCCCAACAATGTATTGAGATTCATTGAAGGGCACACTGCTGCTCACAAGACAATGCGTGCTGAAATGTTTAAACATCAATTTTTGCCACTGACAGCCCCAGCATTTGGAGTGACGGATGACTGCTGGCCAGAGCTCTGGTTGGAGAGTCGACACAGTGCTGGAGTGATGCTGCCACCATTTCATACAATCATGCCGGCACCTGACAGTGATGGCAACCCTGCTCAGCGTCACTTGACCTCAAACGAGGCCAGTCAGTGGTTGCGCAAACTGTTGACTGGTGAGAAGAAGGTTGATGTGCGCAGGAAGATATCAGTCCATAGCTGTAAGGTAACTTGCCTCAGCTTTTGTGCCAAGTATGGGATTGATGCCATGACAAGGTTGCAACTTGGGTACCACTCGAGTGGACATTCTGGCTTGAGGATGGTGCACACCTATTCAAGGGATGCCGCTTCAGAACCTCTGGCCAGGCTCATCCAAGTCTTGGATGACATAAGGGCTGCAAAGTTCTTGCCGGACTCAACGAGGAGTGGCAGGTTTGTCCAGGGTTCATCAGCATCAGCCAGTGCAGCAAAGGTGCCCATGCCGTCTGGCAGAGAGGAACCAAACCTGGCTGATTGGGTGGACCTTGTGAGCAACAAGTCTGAGAGCGAGAGTGACGACGAGGTTGCCACCAGCTCCAGCGATGAGAGCTCGCAGGAAGAGTTTCAGGAAGAGCAGAAGAGGTACAAAGTGTACCTGCCACCTGAGCCACCTGCAGGCTATGTTTTCTGGCAGCACTCTCGTATGAAGACCTTACATTTAGCCCTCCCGGAATATAAGAGGGTTTTCATGTGCAACAGGCCGATTGGGCCGCTCCATACGCAATGCAATATGTCGATCCGGTATGACACACCGGTTTGCAGACAGTGTGTGAGCGCCACCTCACCAAAGGGCGAAGCTGGAGTCAATGGATGACTGTTTCAGCGAGAGCCATTGGGAGAGAAGAAAAAAGGCTTGCAAGTGTTTGAACTTCAGTGTTTGTTTTTATTGACGTTTGCATTTCACTCACAATTTTCAATCAGTGAAACATTTACTTGAAGTCATGCTGAGAACACTTTCTTTGGAGAAAGCATGGCACAGACGTTGTAATGGCACACATCTTGGAGAGTGTGTCATGGGCCCGATTGGATCAAAGGCTGCAGCCAACCTTTTTAGGGACGGCGTTGACTTCAATTTGCAAGTTGTTCTTTTGAAGAATTCCATCAATTGAATTTTCAATGCATGAAGAGCGACAAGGTTGGTCGACGCTATGCATAACTACGTTACGAGTTAGGTCATGGCAGATCTCTTGTCACACTTCACACAGTCTGAATTTCACTTTATATCTTTAGCGCGTTTAGCAGTTTGAGCAATGACACTGATTGATAGTGTTGCTTCGTTTGAGAAGCGGTGCACCAACATCGATCAGTCGGGAACTTTGCTGGATGGTTTGAAAAACCAAGGAGTGACATGTTTCTCAGCCCTGGCATTCACCATAGGCACTCCACAAGCGGCGCCTACAGACAAACAGTATGAAGATCTAGCTGCAAAGGTGTTTGGAGGAGAAGTGACATTGGGTCAAATTTCAAGTTTGAGACGTTTGCATTTTGAGGCCACGACACTTATTGTGGCAACCCTGAATGAACAGGTGAAGTCAGATTCATCGGACCCAGGTTCTTTGGTAAAGAAGTTGCCGGGCAGGCCAGACTTTCAGGCCTAAAATTGGTTGGTGAATTGGCGCCAAGCCATCAGTTGCTGGATTTGGTGAACTCCATTTTGGAGAGTGGGGCCATTGTTTGGGTGGCTCCTTCACGTTGCTC
This sequence comes from Cladocopium goreaui, assembly GCA_947184155.2. Taxonomy (NCBI): domain Eukaryota; class Dinophyceae; order Suessiales; family Symbiodiniaceae; genus Cladocopium; species Cladocopium goreaui. Next base: position 37,385 of record CAMXCT020001957.1, read on the forward strand.
AAAGAGAGATGATGAAATCCATGCTAACATCAAACCCCATGCTGCGACTGTCCAGGTGGAAAATTCTACTTTGAAGTTGGCGCAGGTACCAGTGACGACATCGGCAGATGTTGGTACGGAACTCAAGCTTTGCTGGGCGCTGCAGCGCCGTGGATTAGCATTTGATAGCTGCAGGTTATTAGACTGGCATGTGCACGAAGCTTGGGTACAATATTTGATGGGGGCCATGGCACGCGATTATCCTGCAGGATACAGTTCAGTGAGGAGTGAACAAATCATCAGAGCAGACCGTGAATTATGGACGATTCTTGCGCAGGAGCACAAAGAGACTTTGAGGCCAAGCAACGACCTCCCAGCTTTGAACAAAGGGTTCACAGCTTTGACTACAGACCCACGTGTGACGATGTATCTACTCCCTGTGCCGGTCTCAGCAACAAAGGGCGCAAATGTTCCAGCACCGTCAAAAGTCACACCTACTCCCAAAGGAACACCTAGTCCAGGAGCTGGCATCAACAAGAAACGAAAACTGACGCGTGCTCAGAAAGGATGCCCGCAGGAACTCAGGGACTATGACTTGAAGGTCAACCAAGGTGCAATCAGTGGACCAGTGTGCTGGGGTTACAATTTGAAGAATGGGTGCCCCAATGACACAACAACACAGAATGGTTGCAGTCGTTGCAAGCGTGGATATCATGTGTGCGCCAATTGCCACAAACCAGGTCACAGTCTGGTGACTTGTAGGGCAGTCAAAACTAAGGCTTGACAGTTTGGCCCAGGCTCTGCACCCAAAAAGATGCGTTTGGAAAGCCCTGTCAACACATGCGCTGACCGAGCACGTCCAGCAGCAGAGCAGGGGCCCGACAACTTTGCAAGTTTTTCAGCGGAAATGCAGTCAGATGCTCCGCAACAAGTTTCACATGTTTCATATAATTTTTCTGGCATGGACTTGCAGGATGTGCTTGTAGTGGAAATTTGTGCAGGTAGCGCACGGCTGACCAAGACGGTGCGGTCCAAAGGTATGAGAGGTTTGGCAGTTGACAAAACAAAAGGACGGAGTTGTGGGACAGAAATCATGTTGCTTGACCTGACGGTGGAACGCGACTTACAGATTTTGCTCCAGATTTTGCAATCGGAAGCATCCCGCATAGCACTGGTTTTTATCTCTCCTCCATGTGGAACTGCCAGTAAAGCAAGGGAAAGGCCAATCAAGGCTTCCTTGTTGTTTGGACGAAAACAACCGGAGCCCTTGCGCACTTTGGACAAACCTGACCAAAAGGACAAACTTTCTGGGTTGGACAAAGTCAAAACGGAGATGGCCAACCAACTCTATGAAGCAATAACTACACTGGTTTTGGAGTGTCACAGGTTGGGTTTGTGGGTTCTTGTGGAAAACCCACGTAACAGTTTATATTGGTCCACGAGTTTTGCAATGAGATTCATCTCGGCGATCACCACCTTTTGGATCGATTTTCATAACTGTGCACATGGAGGCAGCAGGGATAAACTTACAAGACTTTGGTCGAACAAAGATTGGGGAAGTTCTTTACAGCTGTTTTGTGACAAAATGCATGTACATGCGTCATGGAGGCCCCGCATTGTGGATGGGAAGCTTTCCTTCCCAACAGCCGAGGAAGCAGCATATCCTTGGTTGTTTTGTGAACGTGTCGTCCACCTGGTAGAGAAGATAGCAATAGACTCAGGTTGCACAGTTCTGACCAATTTGCAAGAGCAAGTACAAGCAAAACACCTCACAACGTTCCAGCGTTATGTTTTTGATGCCTTGCCAAGAGCTGCAATGTTGCGTCCATTAGTAGCAGAGTTTGGACGCTATGTCACTTTGGGGGTGAACCCTCAGAATCCTGACTTTGTCAACAACCTTCTGAAAAGCATGCCTAAGGGTTCAAAAGTTATTTCTCGACAGTTACTCCCATGGGGTATGTTTCGGGTCGAGATGGTGGACAAACTTGAGCTGGATAGCTGGAGCGAAAAGGGTTGTGAGAGCCCGGTCAACGATAAACAAGCAGTTGTGGAACTTTGCAAGTTTGGGGTGCCATCAGACCCCCAGGCGTTTGTGACCAGAGCAGTTCAAGCTGGGCACCCAAAAGATTTGATGGGTCAAATTAGTGACTTGCTACAGGAGACGGTTCGCAGCAATTTTCATCGTCCTCCTCACTTGTTGGCAAAGGAACGGATAGCTTTTGTGAAGAAGTATTCTGACATGGCTCAACAACTGAAGGCAGAAGAATTGAAGTTGAGGTACATGATGCCGGACCATATCAAGGAGCTAATGCGTGGGAAGCGTCTAGCATTGTGGGCAAGGATGCTAGCAGATCTCCATTACCCGGATGAGGAGCTGATTAAAGATATGGTGGAAGGGTTTCCCTTAACAGGGTGGATGCCTAGCAGTGGAGTGTTTCCCCCTGGTGTGCGACAGCCTACGTTGACAGTCGAAGCGTTGTTAGCAACTCTGGCTTCCTTCAACTCCAAAGTTAAGCAACAGATGGACGTGAGACAAGAAGAAGCCTTGGAGCAGGACACCTGGGCTGAGACTTTGAAGGAGCTGGACAAGGGTTGGATCTGGAAAGACTCTTCCCAAAGTTGGGAGGGCAAGTGTGTTGCAAGGAGGTTTGGAATTCACCAGGGTGGAAAGACCCGTGTGATAGATGATTGTTCGGTTTGCGGCTTGAATCAAACTGTTGGACTAAGAGAGAAGTTCGTCCTTCAAGCAGTGGACCAAATGTGCACCATTCTTTGCTGGAGCCTGCAGCAGGCGCAACCGGGGGAGCACCCTCCGATAGTTGGGAGGACGTTTGATTTGAAGTCTGCATATAAACAGTTTGGTTTGAGGAAGAGCGATCGCGATTTGCTTCGAATAGCAGTGGTCGATGCCACCAGTGGCAAGCCAATGCTATGTGGCTTAAATGCCCTCCCCTTTGGAGGGGTCGGATCTGTAGCGGGTTTTCTACGAGTCTCCTTAGCAACTTGGTTCACGGGCATGGCTGGACTTAAACTATGTTGGACTGGTTATTTTGATGATTTTTCAACAATCACCCGCCCTGAGTTACAGAACAACACAGCTTGGGCGGTGGATAGCCTATTCAGCTTGATTGGTTTGGACTATGCGAGGGAAGGTGCTAAGGCACCGGAGTTTTCAACAACCTTCAAAATGCTTGGCGTCCAGGTAGATGCTTCCAAAGCTCAGCAACATGAAATCTCCGTGGGCCACACGGTTGAGAGAAAACTTGAACTTGGACAGGCATTCGATGAGGCACTGACAGCTGGGAAGCTTTCCACAAAGCTTGCGGAGAGGTTGAGAGGGCGAATGGTCTTTTACGAGTGTTTTGCTGCGGGTAGAACAACAAACTTGTTACTGAAGAAGTTTGGGAGCTTGTGTAAGTCACAGAGGTTGGTTGAGAATTTAACCTCCGAAGAATGTGAACTGATTTTGGCTTTGAAGCAACGTGTTTCCAGTGCACAGCCAATTGTGATTTCTCCCAAGTTCATGGAGACCTGGTTTGTCTTCACGGATGGGGCATGCGAGACCAACGACCTTGGACAGAAGGAAGGCGGAGTGGGCGGTGTGCTTGTTTCTGCTAATGGGACGTACGTCCAACACTTTGGAATGCAGGTACCGGCAGAGTGGATGGACGTTCTTATGAGCTATTCATCCCACCTGGTGCATGAAGTGGAAGTGCTGCCTGTTTTAATTTCTTTCTGCGTTTGGTCCAACTTCCTTCGTGGCTCACAGGTGCTCCATTACACTGACAATGACTCATGTCTTTTTGCTTTGATGAAAGGGGTTGGTGAAACCCTTGTTGCCAGACACTTCATTGCCTCGATCATGGACCGTGAATATGCACTGCAGACAAAGTCTTGGTATGGCCGAGTGCCAAGCTACAGCAATCCTGCGGATGATCCAAGCCGAGGTTCATCCGAAGACTTGGTTGCAAAAGGCAGCCAAATGGTGGACATACCTTGGGGCGAGCTGTTGTCTTGCCTGCCATCCCCAAATGGGGGAGAGGACGGGGAGTCTCGACAAAAGCCCCGTGGTTTGTAAAAAAGGTGCTCCACCATTTCAGCATGTCAACTTGCTTGATTTTGATTTTCAGTACGGACATGTCGGCGTTGGATTGATGTGCTTTTCACTGTTCGAAATTTTCACGAAGGATCGACGAAGGCGTTTGGCGTATCTTTTTTCCTGATATTATAGACATACATATACTTTTTGTATTTGAATATGTATGTGGTTCATATATGGACTGTTTTTGTTGTTTAACTATATCGACTTTGGCGACGTGACGCTGGTAGGCGGTGTGGTTTTTACGTGGCAGGCGTGATTGCTTTTGTCCTTGTTAAATAAGGGTGCCCTCCGTTGAGGTACGAAAAAGGATAAACCTTTATTTAACATTGGACTTCCGTTTCTGCTTCGTTACCTTGGGTTAAGAAGAGAAACTGCAGTTACGCCTGTTTTTCTGTCTTGAACGTTTAAACCAAATAACCAGTGTCGAATTTCGTTGCAAGAGAAACAGTCCATTTTTAAATCTTAAGGAAAGGCAGGTGAGGTGGTTTTACTTATGGGTGCAAAACACTTTGTCCACTTGAAACATGTCTTCTTGTAACCTTGTCTCATGAATTTATGTCATGGTGACATTTTGGTTTCAAGTGTGTGAGGGTGAGTGTTTTGCCCATGGTCGGCGAAATTTCAACCCTCCCCGCTTTGCTCCCACCCAATTTCACCACCTTTTCTTCACGAAGAGGATTACATCCATTCGTGTCTTCTGTTCACTTTGGTGCTCTTCTCTGAAGAGGATTACATCCATTCACAGTTGAGCCTAACCCTACCGTCCGAGGACGGGGAGTCTCGACAAAAGCCCCGTGGTTTGTAAAAAAGGTGCTCCACCATTTCAGCATGTCAACTTGCTTGATTTTGATTTTCAGTACGGACATGTCGGCGTTGGATTGATGTGCTTTTCACTGTTCGAAATTTTCACGAAGGATCGACGAAGGCGTTTGGCGTATCTTTTTTCCTGATATTATAGACATACATATACTTTTTGTATTTGAATATGTATGTGGTTCATATATGGACTGTTTTTGTTGTTTAACTATATCGACTTTGGCGACGTGACGCTGGTAGGCGGTGTGGTTTTTACGTGGCAGGCGTGACTGCTTTTGTCCTTGTTAAATAAGTTTATGAAGCCCTTTGACTACCTCTTGCGAGCATGTGAAATACTCCGGCATTGTGAGGACAATGCCTACGTATAGTATTCAACTTTATTTGATCTGGAAGTCTGCTTTGTGACCTTTATCTTTGTGACTTATTGCTGACGTTTGGTTATTATGGTGAGCGAACTACTTTAGCGCTATGACTGCTGATGACTGGATATTAGCTGAGAAGTCGAGCAGAACATTCTGTTCTCCACGGTAGTTTGGAGCTATGAGAAGACATCTCTGTGTGAAGAACTGTTTTGGAGATGGAACAGGAGGTTCCATGTTGTTCTGTATTGCAAGAGGATTTTGTAAAGGAATTTGAATGAATCATTTCGTTCTTGAATAGCCGTGTAACTAGTCTAGACGTTTGGTAGAGACTAGTAACACCGGCTAGCTGGTTATTTGCGTTTGGACGAGAACCAGTTTGACTTGAGAACTTTTGGAAATGTTTCTGACGTTTTGTGACTAGGTGATTTGTATATCATAGCAGGTTGGAATTGTTTCAACAACCTTTGAGGGAAGGTTGTGTATTGGAAACCTGGAATCGAGTTTCCCAGTTGAGACATCGGCTCAAGGGAGTGGTGTCAAGTGTTCCGAAGCGAACTGAACTGCAGTGTCACCTAGGGCACTTGAAACAGTAGCCACACTGGAACATCTTGCTTCTTTCCTTTGTTTGTGGGCTGTGGCCGTGTGCCTGCCCTGGTTCCTGTTGACCTGTTCCGTTGTGTGTGGCGTCTGGAGAGAAAAGAAGGAGTCTGACGTGCACTTAGGAGTCAGGGTGGAACAAGTTCCTTTATTTGACATTGCAGAGAAGTAAGTAACTGCGGAGCCGCAACCACAGTAGGTGTTTGCGTCTGGCGTAGTGAAATAATGAAAGCGTTGATTTGGGTACACGAGAGGTGTACTTGGGTTTACGTTTTTCACAGGGTGGTGCACTTCTTGGTTGGAGGGAGAATGTCCATTGTGGAGCTGAAGATAGCGATGATAGGCTTCAGACATCGCTATTTCCGGCCAATGCACTCTGGGGCGGCCGATCCGAAAGGGAGAGGAAATTGTACGCAAAGAGTGGGAAGTATTGAACGAAATTTTATGTTCAAGGGAGTCAAAGTGGCGGAGTATGTGGCCTAGGTATCGTAGACGTTGGACTGAGATTCGTTGACTAGGGATCAGGAGACGAGGTGCATGAACGTAAGCAAGCTGAAGAAGGAAAGCATTTGAACATTCCGCATCAGAGGGCTGCAAGACCCTGTGGTAGAAGGAGCTTTTAACTTGGAAGATTTGTCGGAGAACTTTGTAGTGGAGGGCGTTAAATCTGGTGATTTGGGCAGGAGTGTAAACCTGTGACTCACAACCATAAAGGAGAATTGCCATAACAATTTGTGAATAGATTTGAAGGCGCCGTCGGAACGGGAGAGCAGGATTTGTAAAGACGGGAAAGAGGGAGCGGAAGGCTCCGGACGCCTGGGAATATCTGTAGTTGCAATCAGCAACAGAGGAACCGTTGGCAGTTATGTATGCCCCAAGGTACTTCGCAGAATTAACGGGGTGGATCTGTGGGCCGAAAGGGGCAGTACCTGAACAATGAGAGCAGGAGCATGAGCTGCAGGGGTCTACACAAGGAGACAAATGAATAGGGAGATCAGAATGGAGACGAAGGAGTTGACATTTGTCCGGATTTAAGAAGAGGCCACGTTTGCAAGCTTCATGCTGAAGAGTATGTAACAGCCGATGAAGGGTGAGCTGGGTACGAGCCATCAGTACTGTGTCATCAGCATATTCAATGTCGGTTACAGGGGTGCGGGCGGAGAAGGTCCAAGGAGTGTAATGGAAAAACTGTTCGAAAAGAGAATAAACATCGTGCATCAGAACTGAAAGGACCAGAATGAACAGGTAGGGACTCAGGGGGCAACCTTGACGGATGCCGCGTGATAACTTGTAGGTGGCGGAGGTATGCTGGGGAGTGGCAACGAAAAATTTGCCGTCCTGATATAGCGAAGAAACTGCATGCACAAAGGGCAGAGGGAGACCAATTCGAACAAGAGAGGCTGTAAGATGTTCATGGCTAATGCAATCAAAAGCTTGAGACCAATCTAAGAACAGGATGTAAAGAGATGTGGTATGCCGTTCAAAGAGTTCAGCCAGGCGCCTGATAATGAAGAGAGGTGAACTCGTGGACCGCGCCTTACGAAACCCATACTGGAGGTCACTGATACGGTCATCAAAATGATAGGCCAGCCGTGCCTGAAGGAGAGCTGCATACAATTTATAAATGAAGTTGGCAAGGCTAATGGGCCTGTATGCTGACGGCATGCGGCTATTTTTACCTCCGCCTTTGAATATCATAACGACCCTTGCCAATTTCCAATGATCCGGAGCAGAGGCAGAAAGGAAGCAGCTGTTGAAGTATTCAAGGAGGAGGCGGCGCAAAGCATAAGGGAGGAGTTTATAAAGGTCGATACTGACTTGGTCAGGGCCAGGAGCTTTGCGTGACTTTAGGCGGCGGACGGCAAAATGTATGTCCACCATGGTGAACGGGGCAAAGGCAGCATCAAGACAGGGGAACAATCGGGCAAGAGATGGGGGCGGACATGAGGATGGCTTCCAGACTGTATCCCTCAAATATTGAGCAAGCACTTCCGGCTTTTCGGCGGCTGTACTTGGGCGCCCGGATGGCCAGCAAACTGATTGAGTGCGGGGTTGATATTTGGAGCGGACAGGCACTCAGGGCACTCTCAGAATCCGCTCAGTAGTGCTTTTCCAATCAAAGTTGGCCTTCTTGTGGGATGCGTGATGTTCTCTCGCTTCCTTAGTGCTCTAGTGTTCTTGAAAGGCGTGATATTCATCATTTGTTGGCAGTGACACCTGTGCGTTCAATTCCTCGGATGATGTGCTTGCACCTTTGGCTGCACGCGGCATGAGCAGCAGTGCTTTCTGTGCTTGACTAACTTCGTAGCTGGCAGAAATTGTGCAACTATCTAAGATACAGCTCAATTGACGTAGCTGACGTATGGTAGTCTCAAGGTCAGTGATTCTCTGAGGTGGAATATCTGAGATGCCTCGGAGTTTTTGACATGCCTTATCGAGAAGTTTGGTTGCAGCATCAATCTCGTCTGTAGTGACTTGGCTCAGTGTTAATCGAGTAATCGACGTTGCCAAACGGTTGACAGCAGCCTCTTCCATTGCAGGTTAGCTAGCCTCAAATGTAAGACAGGGAGGTGATCCGCGGTCTGCAAAATGGCTGCATGGTCTCACACTCGAAGACAGTGCTGTTCCATTATGCTAGCAAGCGCTGAATGAGGAACACAAAGACGCCATGGCGCGGATCTACTTTGACTCGTAGGCCGAGGAGAATGAATCACCAACCTATTTTTGGCAGGATGAGCAAACAGCATTTTTTTCCGTCCAACGCCATATGGCTCTCGCTAGGTCGTTTATCAAGCCGAACAGCCAGTTGCATTTTGCAAATTCCCTGAATTAATGCACTGGCAACATCATAGGATGAGCGAACACAGCAACGGACGCTATGGCTAGGCGATCTCGTCGAGTAGTGGTATAATGCCCGTCTGAAGACAGTGCACAGACAGCTAGCCGCGGATCGATTCCCCCCGGGCACGGGGCCGCGATCGTGATGTGGTAGACGAGTAAGGCTCAATACACCGCGACCCGCCGAAAGGCACAGGGCGCCAATCCAAAAAAAAGCAACGGACGCCGTGGCTAGATGTGCTTTGACATCATTCTATCCTACCGGAGCTAGAGCCTCCCTCCCACCCCTCCACCACAGGAAGACCCTCCCATATACCAAAATGGAGAGGTCGATTGATAGGAAGAGAAGGTGGGCAAGGAACCATCAATGGGACACCTATGTTGGTCCAATTGCCTTTATTGATAAAGGCGGAATGAGACCGACTTGTGCGTGGAACAAAGTCGACTTAGGGAACTTTCGCTGCTGTTCTGAGACAGGTAGGCCAGCCGTGAGACACCCACGTTGGCGAACCTTGCATCTAAGGTGGATGCTAGGTACTCCCTTTAATGTTCTCTTGGTTGTGACGGGTTCTGTGCAAGCCGAATGTTCAGCGGAGGACCTTGCGGGTGCGGTCGGATCAAACTCCGAGATGGGTAGGTCGTCTCGCACGTCAGCTTGAAGCATTTGTACTATCACTGGGTGTGATTTTTTTGTCCTTGATCATCTGTAAGATCTCCTCAACAAATGCGGACAAGTGATTGCGCCTCTGCAAGAGGTCTGTCCAAGACCATATAGCGACCAGCATCTCACATCCTTTAAGGGGAGCGTCCTGTTTGCAGTTGGCATAGGATGGCGAATGCTCGATTTTCGCATATGCTTCTCTCCCAGTCTTCACTGGCTCGCAATGCAAGGGATGCGGTCTGCGTGGCACAGCAAAGGAGTGCCGAGGGCTTGCAGAAAGGTGCTTGTCGGTAGGCGAGTGGCAGGCAAAGTGGCCACGGCTTCCGTCGCCCGGCGAAGATCGGTATCCTTGTCTGGGGCCGAGTTGGTTACCTTTCTCTTGATGTCTGACTCACGGTCTTGCCACATTTGGCGCATCGATTTTGTTGTGTTAGTTTCCATGTACTTTCGATTTCATATGGCGCCTATTCCCCGTGCACTGCGCAGCTTTGTGGTTGAGTTCAATGAGGTCTCTTTTCATGTCATATGTCTTGAGAAGGCCCGTTAGTTCTTGAAACGTCGCGGTGCGGTGTACACTCCATTGCTTGACAGCTCCATCTAAGTGCAGAGGCCATCCGACTGGCATAAGTGAGTCATCAAGTAGTCTATCACCATACTGTTCAATAACTGTTCCTAAGAGTGGGACATCGATGGTGGCTTTGAGGCTAATGTGTGCTCTGTTGCGTTGCCATGTTTCAAAGGATAATAGTCCCCGAGTTGCGACCTCTTCTAGGGCTGCGAAGGTTGGCTGTTCTCGAAGCGGGCCCGCTTCCTCTCGGACAGATAGCCGGAGCCAGTGCATGGGGTCGAGGCCATTGGCCAATCTGGCGGTGGTTGCACGAGCAACGGTTTCGTCTTCAAACGGGTGTTCAGCACCAGCTGCCTGGGGCAATGGCACGCTGTATGGGGGCACAGACAGTGTTGGTTCTGCTGAATTCCAGAACTTCAAAGGCAAATTCCAGTACCTCCTCCTACTGCAAAGGCTCACCTGGGATTTGGCCTGGTCGGCGGTACTTTCTTGCAGTTGGGTCACTACAGGCTTCTGGCCACGACGCATCGGACGGTGCTTTGCTCCCTGGGTGCAGGTGAGTTCGATGGAGGCCCAAACACCTTGTAGTTGGCTGCACCGGTTGTTGGCTCTGTTCCTCGCGCTCTTGCCAATCGCCTTTTTAAATTTGGAGAGCCAACCACTCCGTCACGTTCGATGCAAATGCCTACGAGTTCAAGGTGAGCTGGAACAAAGACTCACGAACGTGGATGCACATATCCAAGAACTGGAAGCAGCAACCAAACAAGCTTCCACAAGAACAGAAAGAAGGTTTCTGTGCGCTGTGGCAAAGTGCAGCCTCGACATTAGTGGGAATGCACCATGCGAGGAGATGTCTCGTGTGAAAGTTGTTCACCCTATGGGTGACCTGTAAGGGTGACCTACAGTTGGCGACATGTCATTCTTCATCGTAAGCGTCATGGTTAAGGACATACAGTTTTGTGCACGGAAGATTGGTAGACAACATTCAATTTGTTGTTGAAGAGATCTGTGCAGTTGACCTGCAGTTTGGACACGATATCCTCTGTCCTTTGAATCTGCAGTCTTTTATGACACACAAAGGATGTCAAGGACTGATGTTGACCCGGAATGTGGTGTATTGATCAGTTCTACACCTTATTCTGGATTCTGCTTGAATCCAGTTCAGCCTACGGCTTGAGCTGAAGGTCTCCAAGTGATGAGAACATACAGCTGGAAACTCTGGGAGAAGAGCTTGAGTTAGCTGGAAGTACCTGATGTGGAGAACACATCAGACTTTGAGTTTTGGGACAACGAGATGCATTGGTATTGTGAGGACAATGACCATATTGGCGCATCTTACTTGTCTGAAAAATTTGTGTGATGAGATGCTTCGGTATTGTGCAGACAATACCTACATCATCGTCATCATAATATCCAGATCATACATCTGATCGTGGATTATGCGTTTTACCGTCTTCTGAGACGACTTTGCTTGCATTGTGGATTGGCTATTACAGTGGTCGAAAGACTCCAGCGATACAACTGTATCTGGCTGACCTACATTGTGAATGTCGAACAGAACATCCCGTTCTACATTGAGGTTTGAAGCTGTGAGATGTTATCTCTATGTGGAGAACTGATTTGGAGATGGAACTTTGTGTTCCAATGGTGTTTTGTATTCAGAAGAACGTTGTACAGAAGACTGTGTATGAAGCACTTCGTTCTTGAAGAGCTACGCGACTTGTTCAGATGTCTAGTAGTGCCTAACAGCGTTAGGCTAGCGTCAGCTAGCTGGTTATTCACGTTTGGATGAGAACCAGTTTGCTTTGAGAACTTTTGGAAGTGTTTCGATGTTTTTACCACTAGGTGAATTTGTAGATTTGTAGCAGCTGGAATTGTTTCAACAAACCTTTCTTTGAAGAACCTGAGGTTTGTTGACTGGAAACCTGGAATCGAGTTTACCAGTTGAGACATCGGCTCAAGGGAGTGGTGTCAGAAGTTCATTTAATGAACAGAGCTGCAGTGTCACCTAGCTTAATATAAGACAGACCGACAGAGGGAACACTTTCTCGTTCCTTGCCTTGGTTCTTTGTTTTCTTGGTTTGTTTGTTGTGTTTGTGTTTCCCTGTGACTGATCGTGTTGCGTCTGGAGCGAAAAGAAGGAGTCCGACGTCAGCATGTGGGAGTCGAGGGTGAAACAAGTTTCTTGACACGGCAGTGTTCTAGGGTAATTAGGTTTGTGACTACACACCCTGCGCTCGTGTTTGACGTTCGCGTTTGCCTGCGTAGTCCTGTAGAAATCTTGATGAAGCGTTGGATCTGACTGCAGATCTGTGCACGGCGCTTTTTCACATCTCGTCACTGCTTGAAGCCATCAGAGGCTTGAGGAGGAACGACTCAAGCAGTGAAGACGAAGGCACAATAGCGATTACAACTGATGTGCCAGGACTGTGAGAAGCAATCCTAAGACATGCTGGTGAAAGAGTAGTCCAGCAGAGAGAGCCGCCAACAGTGGACCGAGTTGGTGAAGGGGAAGTGAGGATGAGGAACATCCATCCCAATATGATGAGAGCCATTGTGGGTCGGAACAGTACCTAGGCCAAAGTGAGGATGAAGCATTCGGGGACAATGCCCAATGGGCTGACGAATATCGACATATTCTAGCCTATGAACGAGAGCATGGACCGTTGGTAAGTCCAAGGTCAAGCCCGATTCGAGCTTCAGAGCCATTACATCCTGGAGAAGAACCACTGAGAGCCGGACACGCCTGAATAGCTTGAAGATCAGCTTGCGCAAGCAAACCGAACGCGAAGTGAGTTTTGTGTAAGCTAGCATGGCCCCTGCATGTAGCAAACATGACACGCACACTGCTTTTCAAAATGGAATTGGTTTTGATGGCTGGGTTGGCGAGAGATACGTTTTGTGGATTTGTGTTAATGGGTTGGCGTTTTGAATATTTGCTGGACTCGTCTTTGGACGCGTTTTGGACTCGACTTGTGCATGTTGGCTTGTCTATTTTTTGTTGCGTTGCTGTTTTTTTTGGGTGATGACTGACATGTATTGTTGGTTGCGATTCTTAAGCAAGGTTTTTAGAGTGGAGTAATGCGCTATGTACTTGCTTGTTTGACAATCAATTTTTCGGATTGTGTTGCTCATGTTGTAATCCATGTGAAAGTCTTTGGAAAAAGTGCCGGGCTAAAAGTCTAGAGTCTGAAAACTGCAATGGTGCACTGCATCAGTGTCTGGAGTTGCGCATGTGTTTGTTGAAGGTGCTTGGGACCCATGAACCAGTATTACAAGCCCCCGGATCCCCAAAATTTGACAAGGGCCTCGCTTTGTGTGGAAAATGGGTCAAAAACGTTGATCTTTGGGCCTTGTCCTCACTCACCAGTTGAGCGAAACGTTGTAGGGGGAGCATGAATATTGGCCTTGCTCGACTTGATGACAGCCCCGCTTTCCTTGGAATAGCATGAAATCTTCTGCTTTGATTGCACCGTTGGAGTCCAGAGATTGTGGTTCTAGAGAATCATCATTGTGGCGAGTCTTCGTTCGCATGCGTACATTGGCATATTTTTCAAAGGTGTCACAAATCTGTTGCGTTGTTGTTGTTTTTTCGAAAGAAAGGCGTGAATTATTGCACTTATCAGGGGGGTTGAACAACTTTTTGCCAAAAACTAACGTGAAACAAAAATTGTTTGGAGGTTGCAACATCTTTTAAATACTGTATTTACAGTAGTTGTGCTGGTGTTGGGTTACAAATCCTAGTCATCCTTCATCATTTTTCATATCAACTTTTGAATCATTTTCATCACTACAGATGTTTGCGGTTGTAATCACGTATGTTTTTCCCCTTTTTTGATACATTCCATTTTCAAGAGGTTTGTTGTGGTTCAGACATTTCTTCCAACGCGAATTGTTTCGTTTGGCGGCTTGGCGCTCGCAAAGCATCCAATTCATTGGTAGTGTACGGTTTTGATTTTTCAATCCATAAAAAATTGGCATAATATTGCGAAAAAAAAACCCTTTGTGTGAAGACGGGGGGCACACGAAGTCCACCTCAAAGAATCAGCAGCGCCAGCTTTTCCGAGAGGCCAGCGTCGGCTGTAGCCAAATGGGCTAAGCAAACCCACCCTTGAAGTGGTAAAACGGCAGCGGTCAGCTGCATATTGAAACATGTCATGTTCCATGCTATGTTGCATGGAGTGCAACTCACACGGGCCGTTATAGGTCCTTTGTGAGAAGTAAAAAAAACATTCAGGCCTTTAGCCCTTCAGTTCACAACTTCATCTATGGCTGCTACCCAGCCACCCATGTCTTCTTGCAGCGTAGTTCCACCAAGCGGCCCAATGTGGGGCGTCAGCTCCCGCACCGCGCAGTCTTGGCAGGGATCATAGATCCTTGGGCTCCCATTCAGCAGCCTGTAGCACTGCTCGTCCTGGTGGTAGACCACGCCTCGAGGCGTAGCATAGATCGCCGCATTGGCATGTTCTGTATGCCAGTTTCGGCGCAGCTCATCGGTGGCCCGACGCATCACAATCCGACCTTGCCTCAAGTAGGCTCGCAGGTCTTCATTGGCACCAGTAACTTCGTCGCATCGTTCTTGGAGGATGCGGTACTGTTCAGTTCGGTAGTTGAACTGATGCTCCAGATTGTGTATTCGTCCTTGGGCAGCTCGAAGTCGCTGTCTCATGGTGCTGAGCTCTTGGTTGTGTCCGGCCACCAGTTGGTTGTGGCCAGTGACCATTTCATCTCGCAGCGTCTCCAGCTCCAGGATGCGCTCATTGGCCTCGTCCAGCAGTCGCTGTAGGCGATCAGAACGGACGTGGCGGCGGCGCAGAAACTCTGCACGGCATCCAGCCCAAGCCACAGCTCCACCAAACATGTAGGTGGTCCAGGCAGCTACCAGGAGAAGCGCAGCCCAGATTGCGGCTGTTGTCATCCAGCTCGCAGGGTGAACTTCGGCAGCAGGTTCAGGTTGAGCAGCAGAAGTTGTGATGGGGAACATCAGCAGGTAGATCCAGAGCACCAAACGCAGGAGCTTGTCCACATACTTCAGGATCGGCTTGAAGGTCTCCTTCGGAGTCTCCACGGTCTCCAGGAAGTAGCTTCGCTCTTCTACGCTGTAGGGCTCCACAGGCACAAAGGTCAGGGTGTCCACGTAGCTGATGTTCAGGCTAAAGGCAAAACCTTCTGTAGGAAAAGTTGGGTCCTCCTCAGGACCAGCGGCATCTTCGTCAGGAAGTGCTCGAGGTTGATCGGCCTTGGCCAGGGTGAACTCGGTTCGGCTTTTCTCTCTTTCCTCCTTGGTCTTGCGCTTGGCTGCTGTGTAGTCGGCGTCGTAGGTGAACTTGATCTTGCCATAGCGCAAGCGGTCGGCCAGCAACTGTCTCGTCCCTGTTTTGGTCAGGCTATCCGCGTATTGTCTCTCTGAAGACATCCAGCGGAAAGTGCCATTGAGAGCGCCCAATCGCTTCAGGACCAAGATCTCCAGGCCGGTTCGTTTGTCCACCAAATTCCCAGAGAGTCCTTCTCGGTGAAAGGAGTCAAAGAGGGCCTTTGCGTCCGTGATCATAGTCGGGGACAAAGAGCTCGGCATAGCCAGTAGTTCTTGAAGAGGAGCTCGAGGGTGTAGTAGGTGTTCCCAAAAGCGGCAGGCAAACTCCAGAGCATCGCATGCTTGCCCAGCTGCTTGTGCTTCAGCCGATAGGGAACTTCTTGCTACCCGCGGCAGCTTAAAACTCCGCCAATCCACCAGGTGGTACTCGGACTCCACGCCTTCGAAGGTTGAAGAAGGCACCAGCATCAGCAGAAAACCTCCTTGTGAGGACCCGTCGCGCCTGATGGCAAACGATGCGTCAAACATTCCAACCATCCTCAGCTTGTCAGCTGGGCAAATGTTGCTGTAGCGAAGGGAGACATCTTTGTTGTCCTTGGCAAACTGCAACAGTTTGTTTGCTTCTGTGATGTTGTGCATCATAGAATCGCCCATTTGCCCGGCAATCAGCGAGGCTGAGCAGCAAAGGTGTGGTTGGTTGGCTTTGCACAGCAGGCCATTGGAGGGATCCCAGAAGACCTCGTAGTCGAGAAACTTCAGCAGGAGACAGTTCAGCTTCAGGTCCACGCTTTGCCACGGTGATTGGCTTCACCTTGGAGAGGTAGGTGCTGTGGTTGACCATCCATGTAGAGTCTTCTCGTTGAAGGGTGGCACCACAGTAGGTCAGTTCCTTGTCGGTCTGCCATTCACGAAAGTTGAACACTTCACGGAGTTCAGTTCGAACTCGGCAGTATGTTGCTGAGTTTTCACTGCCAGCACCCAACATATCGTCAACGTGAAGGCAGATGATGCAGCACAGCTTCTCAGGACCCAGCAGGTGGTCTGTAGGAGTTCCATCACCAGAGCAGTCCTTGTGGTCGGTCTCGTAGAGGAGAAAGCAGCAAGGATCCAGGCAGTGTTGGCGAAATCCAAGGGACTTCAATCGCCTGACTGCCTCAAGGTACCACTTACGTGGTGCATCCAGTTGGCCGTAGACCGGCTTGATGAGCTTCATCCGGGTTTCAGGAGGTGCGCCAAGGATCCGCAAGGACTCTGCAGGCAGTTGTACCCATAGTTCACGTTGTTGAGGAGTTCCTTGCAGGAAAGCAGTT
Source organism: Cladocopium goreaui (assembly GCA_947184155.2). Lineage (NCBI taxonomy): Eukaryota > Dinophyceae > Suessiales > Symbiodiniaceae > Cladocopium > Cladocopium goreaui. The sequence goes on from CAMXCT020001957.1 coordinate 53,932, forward strand.
TGGACGTCAGCCGTCCACACACCCCATTGGAGAATGGACGCGGTGCTCAGCAAAAACGATCGGCTCAATCTGGAAGTTGTAGGGGCAGCCGTGTTGAGGTTGCCTTCCAAGGCGTCCACATCGGCATAGCCACGCACGATAAGTCGTGCCTTTGCTCTTGGTGATCCATCTGGGTTCTTCGACCATTTATCATTTCAGGAGCATCCTTGAACTCAAGGTTCTTGCCGGATCTGCTTCCTTTGTCGACTCGAAAGTCCATACACCGTTCTCAAAGAACGACTGCAGCTCCTTCACCTTGGCCTTCATGAAGAGGTCCTTTTCGTGAACTGACAGGTGTCGTTCACTGACATCAGGCTTCCGTTTGGCAAAGTTCTTCTGTTGCCGAGCCACCTTCTTGGCAGGGAGGTTGGCATACATTCCATATTCCTTTCGGGTAGGCCCATTCAGCTGGTAAACAGTTACCCCAGTCCAGGCTTCCTTGGTGTTGGAGTAGAGGTGGTGGCCATTGTCAGTCAAAACTTTGATCTGGCCGTCAGGAAGCTTCTTCATGGTCACCCTCACTGGGTCCAGTTTGTCCAAGGGGACAGGGCAATCTCGTTCATCTTTGGCTGAATGTAGGCGCCGTCGAGGAAGAATGTGATGCCTAATCAGGCAGCCAGCTCGTAGTTCCCAAAAGTCTTTGGGTCTGTTCACATCGAGCTGCAGGTAGCCAGATTCATCCATGCGCCATCCATGGGGCAAGGCGTCAGCTTGGATGTCCTCCACCACGAAAGCATGGTTGACGTTCTCAGGATCGTCAGGGAAGTGAGGAGGTGGCTGTCGTTCCTGATAAGGAGCAGCTTGCTGTTGTCGAAGTCGACGAAGAGGACCGAAGATCGCGGTCTCCTGGTTGTCGAAGCGTCGCCTCATGCCACGAAAGCTCTCAGGCTCAGCCGGCTCGTAAAGCGCAGCAGTGGCAGGGTCTAACTGGAACTCTGCTTGTGTCGCAGGGGGCCCAGCAGGTGTAGGTGGGTGAGGCGGCTCCATGTTGGGCTCGTCTAGGCTGTCGGCAGGAACACCAGGTTGAGGTAGTTCATGTGGTAGTGGAAGTTCAGCAGGTTGAGGTAGTACAGCTTGTTGGTGATGTTCAGCAGGTCGAGGTAGTTCAGCTTGAGGAGGTACAGCAGCAGGCACCGGCAGGAAGTCGTTGCTCTCGTCGTCAATCTCCAGGGGCTCGATGTCCTCAGGGACCATGTTGGACGCTGGACTCGTAGGGACCGGCGAGACATCCTCTGGCATGACATCAGGCAATGGTGGAAGCGCAGGCTCATCCACAGGCCCAAGACGTCGTCGTTGAAGAGGTGGTTCAAGGATCTCAGGATCCGAGTGCATGCCAATGTCCTCGTCCTCGATGTCCAGCAGGTTGTGGCGGTTGGCCTTGTCCAGGTCCAGGTACCTCGTCATTCCTCTGGATTTCAAACTCTGAACATATTTGATGGCAAGCTTGGCGTCAATGACCTGGGTGTTGGCAGAGGTGTAGTCCGATCGGACATAATGGGGACTGCAGCGAAGTAGTTGGGTCTTCCAAGCAATCCAGTAAACATCTGGGTTCCCATCTTTGTCTTCTCTGGCAACAACACGGGCAGGTCCATGCCAGCGAATCTTCACCAGGTCAGCGGCTTTGGCGTCGCGCCAAAAGAAGCACAGTTGGCCAACTTCCAAGGGCAAGTTGGTGCCTTGGTACTTCCGCAGCATGGCTCGCCTGAGCTTGTTGTCAGTCTCAGCATGGAGTAGAGCTTGTTTGGCCGCGGTGCGGCGTTTCAACAACATCTCAAAGTCCTCATGGCCATCAAGTTGAGCAGGGGTCATCGATCATGTGCAAGATCACCAGGAAGGCGGATCTGTTTGCCCAAGAGCCATTGTGAAGGTGAAAAACCACCAACGCTCGGTGTGGCGTTGATCTGGGGCAGCACATAGCATAGAGCTTGTCGGATGCCATTGGTTCCCATCAGGGACAAGTCTTGCATGTAGACTTCGATGGCTTTTCTGAGGATCTGATGTCGACGCTCCACAAGAGCCAGTTTCTGGTGAGCTTCGCCAGGGGCAACTTCATGTAAGATGCCATGCGTCGAGGTCCAAGAGTTGAACTCAGCACCAAGCCAGCCTCGTCCTTCATCAGTTGCAAGGATCTGAGGAAGCCCAAAGTGTCGAACCCAGCAGCGCTCAATGGCAGCGATGTAGTCGTCGCCCTTCTCAGCATGGATCACAGCAGCAGTCTGGTACTTGGTGGCTGCGTCCACTATGGAGAGCACTGGGTATTTCACATTGCCAGGCTTGACCCAAAAGACGTCGGCCAGGAGCTTCTCACCAAACTCAGTGACCTGCTTGATGGAAGCAGGGGCAACTTGGTTGGGCTTCTTGTAGCGCAGGCAGGCTACACATTGGTACTTTCTTGCGGCTTCCAGGATGGCCTCACTGGCCTGTCGGCTTTCAAGGAGCTCAGTCAGAGCTTCAGTGCTCGGGTGGCCCAAGTTGCGATGAAGTCGCTGCACTGTTCGGACAGCTTCCACTTTGGAGTCGGTGTAGAGCTTGATCAACTGCCCTTGCACAGCACGTTGTTCATCCACCGCAGCGGCATACTCCCAGCATTGAGGCAGCTCAGGGGCAAAGATGGCGGCAGCCAACGTTGATGCCAAGCCAGGCTGGTAGTCTTCGAGGTATGCCGTCCTTCGGCCATAGCCAGGAGCACTGCCTTCAAGGCGACAGTGAGCATGTTGGCCATCACATCGGAGGTTCATGGCTGCGGCCATAGCGGCCTTTGTGGTCCTAAGACCTGTTCCCTTTTTCACAAGCCGCCAGTTGTCATCAAAGTCCAGGCAGCAGCAGCCATACATGCATTGGTCAAAGACCACATGGAAACCAGGTAGGTCTCGGAGAGCCACAGTTTTCCAGCTGAGTGCCTTTGAAGGTTGCTCCAAGTGAGCATGTCGAGCACCATCAACCTGTTCCTTGTAGGCCATCGCAACGAACCGCAGGTGGGTGTCATGGTGTTCTTGTCGTTGGTCTTGAAGCTCCACCTGTTGGTCTTCAGTTCGTGCCGTGATGTTTTGCATCTGGCTCCATAGCTTGCACTCTGGAGAGAGGAACAGCTCGTCAGGCATCTCAGCTCGAAGTCGTTGTAGAAAGTGATCTCGGTGAGCTCGAATGTTGAAATCCCAGCCAGTGGCGTAGGAAAATTCCTCCACCTTCATGCCCATGGATTGTGCCACCTTGGAAAGGCGAGCTCCACCACAGTAGACTTCCCACAAAACTCTTGGTTTGGGTTCGTGAAGTCCATGAAGCTCAGAGGTGACATAGGCCTGTTGCTCCTTCTCGATGTGGTTGAGCTTGGTCTCAAAGGTGGTCAGGTGATGGCGGCGCAGCTTCGATTCACCTCCATCAGCGTAGGTCTCCACAGGGGCCATGTGCTCGTCCAGGAAGACGTTCTCCGCCATGTTGAAGTCGGTGAACTGCACAGGGTCGCCAGTGACTCCACCATCGTTGGGCACCACCAGCTCAAAGTGAGGAGAATCCTCCACATCGTGCTTGTCGAAGTCCAGCAGGGGCATGAGGTATTCACCATGCAGACCAACAATAAGGTCTTGCCAGGGTTCGTCATCAAGTCGGACTCGATGTCGCTTGCAGTCCAAGATGAGTCCAATGGCCTCCATAATTGGCCTGCCCATGAGCATAGGTGTCTCGCCAGGGAGGATGTAGGCCTGTATGAAGCCACAGCGCCCAGAGACAGCCACAGGCAGCATCACAGTCCATCGGCATTGGCTGCAAGCATCACCTCCAAAGAAGAACTTGCGGTCGCACTTGAGGAACTTGAGGTGCTCCTTGGGGAAGCCACGTTGCTCCAGCATGTTGACGTAGCGGCTGAAGGGTCCATAACCCATGAGGAAGGCACTGGCACCAGGGTCTAGCATCACGCAATCCCAGCGCTCTTGACCAAATTGGTCTTGGAACGTCACCATGCCAGCTTCACCATCACCATCAAGCGCAGTGCTTTCCGTAGGTGCGGCACGCTTCTTTGTAGGGCTCGAAGTCGTCGATCTTGGTTGAGGGCAGTTGTGCGTGGTGTGTCCTTGTTGTCCACATCGCAAGCATGTTGTCGCCAAAGTGGCGTGTGCTCGCCCACGTGGATCAGCTTCCTTGGGTTTCCATGGAGGGTATCGGACAACATTCTTGCCTTTGCCCTTGCCTTTTCCTTTTGAGCCCTTAGGGCCTTTGCCCTTTCCACGGCCAGGAGACGAAGTAGAGGAGGTAGGTGACAGCCCAGGTGTGAGGTTCGCTTGAGCATCCGCCAAAGCGACAACTGGAAGGAAACCCCTTGCCAGCTTGAGGTCACTAAACCTCTTTCGGGCGTCCAGGTAGGCCGCGTAGGCCTCATCATAGGCTTGAGCTTCAGCAGAAGGTTCAGGGGGAGGTTCATCACCATAGTAGCCAGCTTCATGATCAAACTCATCGCCAGCTTCCCAGTCCTCCTGCTCGTCAAGGTCGTTGTGGTAGTACACGGTGTCGTCATAGTCAGCCTCAGGCCAGTAGGTCTCGTCATACTCATAGGACTCCACAGGGTCGTAGGCAGAACCATCATCAGCTGCATCTTCACCATAGTAAGCCTTGCCACGACGGTGGAAGCGATCACCTGGGCCAGCATGTCCAGCAACATGTCGGTGATCTTGTCCCAGTATGAGGTACATGGCCTCTTGGACTTTGTTGCGCTCCAGAGTTGGGGCTTGGGTGATGATCAGCTGTCGTTGTTCTTTGGTCAGTCCAGCTCTCCTCATCAGATGCCATCCTTGGACTGCACCTGGAAGGCTGATCTTGTGATCCTCCAACTTCCGGTAGCACTCATCATAGTCCGTCGCGTACTGCAAGAGGGTCTGGCCAGGACGTCGATGCAGGTGCGTGAAGAACTTGTCAAAGTCCTGGGGCAACTGCACGTGACTGTCGTACTCAAACGCCTTGTCAAGCACCTTCAGGATGCGATCTATCGCATCAGGTTTCTCTGCATCGGCCAGGTCGTAGTTCTCCAACAGCTTCCAAGCGGTGCCGCTGAGGGATCCTAGCATGTTCAGCACCCCTTCGGCCTCGCGCTTCAGCAGCTTCATCTTACCCATGTAGAGCTTGATGCGGCGCCTGTACTCCCGGTAGTCGGCCAGAGCTCCATTGAAGACCGGGATGTTGGAGTCGCGCAGGGAGTCATAGCCTGTAGAGCTCGCAGCCGAAGACATAGTCGCCACCAGCAAAGCTCCAGGTAGATGATGTCCAGGGCGTAGTGCTCGAGGTCGTAGAAGTCCAAGGCGAAGGGCTCCAGGTCGTAGAAGTCCACGAAGAAGTCCACGTAGTGCGCAGCCCGATCACCAAGAGGTAGAAGACCAGGTAGAGCACAGCCAGAGCGTCAGCACGAAGAGGTCCACGAAGAACCAGGACCAAGCACCAGCAGGTAGGAGACCACGTAGTGCCACAGCGCAATGCAAAGCCCGAGCTCCAAGACGTAGAAGTCCAGGTAGTGCCAAGCCCGAGCTCCCTCAGGTAGTTCTGGAAAGAACCAGTTCCGCACACCAATGTGAAGACGGGGGGCACACGAAGTCCACCTCAAAGAATCAGCAGCGCCAGCTTTTCCGAGAGGCCAGCGTCGGCTGTAGCCAAATGGGCTAAGCAAGCCCACCCTTGAAGTGGTAAAACGGCAGCGGTCAGCTGCATATTGAAACATGTCATGTTCCATGCTATGTTGCATGGAGTGCAACTCACACTTTGTGTTTTGTGGGTTGAAATTAATGATTTCAATATATTTCAATCGTTTGCTTCGCTGAAGACATTCTTCTACCCAGGCAATTGCACTTGTGGAGGAATTGTCGGACACGTTGCTATGTCTTCGTTCCATTGCAGCCATTCGTTTCAAAAAGGTTGCGAAACCTTCGTTCCCTTTCAAATTGCCACTCCCTTAGATTCTTTTGGAATTGGCCACCACGATGTCATGCCTTTGTTTTCTATCCAAATCAACGATGTTGGGAATCCGCACCACGAATTGTATGCCAAATCCTTTGTTGGATTTGCGTTTGTTTTATGGTCATACCCAAACGAAAAAATTGACTTGATCACTTTGACTGTTTTCCACCAGAAAACACAGTTTTCCACCACTATCAATGGATTTCCAAACGATTTTTGCAAACTTTGCGACTTCATTTTCTGACGTTAACGATGTTTCCCTTGAGGCCTACATGATGCCATTACCTTGGTTCTCATTTCGGTTGGGTCTCTTCTTGCAGGCGTGGTGCACGATACGGGACGACCCGAAAAAAGTTGCCGTTGGGACGAAGAATTGGATGCGATGGTGACACACCAATTTGGACGAAACACATTGCAGTTTGCATCAATTCAACAAACACCAAATATTTTTTTAGATTTTTTTCTTTACCACATTTCTTTTAAAGGGGAAATACCTTCACTCCGAGTTGCGATGGGAATATGGACCCCTCATGTTGATTTGTCCGGACAACTTGCCAGTAAATTCAGCAAATGTTGGATTTCTTTGTGGTTGGTGGATATTGTATAAAACATGATTTTCCTACCAAGTTGACCAACGAATCCGAATTTTCTTGAGATCTCTTGGAATACCTACTGGACATCTCCAAAATGACAAACCTCAAATACAAAGTGGCTAAGGGGGGGAACAACAGGAACTATGAGTATCCATACTTGCCATAAATGGGGAGCGGTTGGAGCTACGAATAGAGTTTCCCACATGATAGTTTATCCCCATTTATATCTTCATTGTATCTTCAATATATCCCCATTACATCCCCATTGCATTCCCATAATAATATCCCCATTCTATCTTCACTATGTCCCCCATTACTGTATATCCCCATTACATCTTCATTATATCCTCGTCATATCCGCACTGTATCTCCCATTATATCAGCCAGTAAATTCACCATGATCCCCATTATAATATGGATGTTTCCTAAATAAATGGTACCCCAAATCATCCAGAATTAGAGCATGACTTAGTATTCTGGTTGATGGTTTGGAACCATGGAATTTTATGACTTTCCATTCAGTTGGGAATGCCATCATCCCAACTGACGAAGTCATATTTTTCAGAGGGGTGGCGAAAAACCACCAACCAGTATTGAAACTGAATGCTGAACTGACGTTTTCAGACCGTGGAGGTCCTTGCGCTGGCGATTCGAGAAGATGGCAGTGAGTTTCAGCAGGCGATCCTCCGTTTTTTTTTGAACGGTACAAAGGCAAAGATATGATCAAATATTATATAGACAATAGATGATGATTGGATTACTATCACTGATATTACATGATAATAGATGATGTATATATATGGAGGCTTTCTGATTTATGGGGGTACTCCAAATCATCCAAGTCGTTAAACCATGACTTAGTATTGACACCCATAGCTGAACATTTAAAAAAAACATGGACCCATCTTGACATGTTGACTATACTTGACCCGAAATTCTTCGTTGATGGTTTCGGGCCGATTTGGCGCCAGACGTATGACTTGCCCAAGAACTGCGATAAGCTTGGAAGTCGGGGAGCTCGGGGAGCTCCAGTCGATCCCAACTGAGCAATGCAAAGCCACTTTTGAAACCTGGTCAGAAGGTGTCCTTTTTGCTGAGAACCAGCATCTTTGGTTATATCAAATACCAAATTGTCTTGGTTAGATTGCCATACATTTGCATATCAGTCTCCAGCCTTTCTGTTCAAATCGTAATGCACTCGTTCGTTGTATCTTGATTGTTGCAGCCCATATTTGTTTGTATAATCGCCATCGTAGTTTGTTATCCTAGCAATGTGAGTAAAGCAACAGCACAGCTGTACGTTTCGCTGCACGTTTCGCCTACGAAGCTGCAGGAACCACCAAGTGCTGTGCCTGTGGAGAATTGCAGAAATTCCCTGGTGGCTTGACGGCACCGGTTTTGCTGTACGGCCCTGGTGCTTTCGAGATGGTCATGCCTCCATTTCTGGTGATTAGAAACCCCAGAAATGGTGGGTTTTCTTACACATTTGATTCTTCATGTCTGATCATGTCTCTGCTTCTTTCACTGGAGTGATATCACTCAGGTTTCATTCTGAAGCTGCGAACGAAAAACCACATTTCAATCCCGGGGAAATGCGCAGTTTCAACCCCAGTTGAGTTCGGGGGTCACCCATGATATATCCAGGATCATAATCCATGGAGATGCGCAAACTAGCCATACCCCCAGTTATGGTCGTCAAAGAAGAGGGAACACTGCATGACGAATTGGCGGTGCTCCTATTTTTGGACAACAACAGGAATTTCATGTACATAATATACGTACATATATATATATATATGTATACTGTATACATATATACACATATGTATGTATATATATATACATAATAATATACATAATAATATATATAAATAATATACATATATATAAATAATATATATATATATAAATAATATATATATATATAAATAATATATATATATATATATATATAAATAATATATATATATAAATAATATATATATATAAATAATATATAATATATAATATATAATATATAATATATAATATATAATATATAATAGATATATAATATATAATAAATATATAATATATACTATATAATATATAATATATAACATATAATATATAATATATAATATATAACATATAACATATAATATATAATATATAATATATAATATATAATATATAATATAATATATAATATATAATATATAATATATAATATATAATATATAATATAATTGTGTGCATGTATGTACACATTGATATATATATATATGTTTATATATGTATGGTGCTTTCGAGCCCGATCCTCCATTTTGAGACGCGCCATGTGGACCATGACCCAAGGTACGGAAGCAAAGTTCGAAATTGAATCTCAGTGGGGTTGGAAAGCAGATATCTGCGGGCGAACAGAGGACTTGGGGAAGCGGAATCGTTGGGATTTGAGCATGGAATGTGAAAACCATCGGGATTATGCCATGTATATTCTGAAGATTGGGTGAAACTATGGTTTGGGTCGGTTGGCATGGTTTTGGATCACAGATGGCATTCTGGCCCTCTTCCCAATCACTTGATACATCCCTTCAAGGATCATCGGGAAGATTGGGAGTTGAAGACCTAGTGCAATGGCAAACTGCAACATGAGGAGGCATAACAGAAAAGCATCAGCTTACCAACAGTCCAGACGGCTCTGGGGTATATCTATGTGTCTTTGATAGTATAACATTGATTTGAAAAACCAAGGCTTTCTGGTGACTGCGAGGACTATATATCGACTAATCCCTTTTTCAACCATGGTTTGGCGCATATTTGGAACCATAGAATGGGGGGTGTCCATTATGAACGGGGCATGGGATTGCTACGAAACATTTTATGGGGATGTACTGAATATATCATAATGGGATATAAAAACATTTAGTCAGTACCCTCTGGTAAACGTTTACATAACTATGGACAATCACCATGCTATCAATGGGTAAATCCACTATTTCGACTGGGCCATGGCTTCAATAGCAAACTGTTAGTCATTACCAGAGGGTAATCCACGGCTGATTTCCTGTGATCTTTGATGGTTGGGACAAAAACGCGAGGACACCGAGGCCAAACGAGTTTGTTGCCCCTTGTGGGCCACAGCAGGGGCGCTCGGCTTTTTCTCTCCCTTTTCCCAAGGTGTGAATCAAGGGTTCCTTCTGCTGGGATGTTTTTGGAGGAAGGTCGTTTCGGACATTTCTGGACCTTGGGAGTTGGTACCCTCCGGTGTGCTGGGATTGTCCAGGCCAAAAACATGACGAGACCGGGTAAGCTTGGCCTTGATCGGGGTACCACTTGGAGGATCCCACTTAAGTTAGTTAGATCCAGTTAGCAAGTCCCCATTCAGTGAGGTTCTCGAAAAAAAGGTCGGTTATAACCCCGCCAGTTATGGGATGAGTCTTTAAGTATGGCCAAGTATTTCCATAGATCCTCTCATTTTTTTTTTACTTGTTCCGGTATTTGGCGGCCAATTCTTTCATCTCAGTTCAAGCGCAGTCGTTTCCCAAGGATTGTCAGGACACGCCTAGGGAGCCATCTGGGAGTCTGGCTTGTTGTCGTGCCGGGGATCTTTTTAGAAATGGGGATTGAAGCATCAAGGATTGAGTGCTAGAAAATGATGTAGTATTATCATTATTACTGTATCATGATTACTGTAATTATTATTGTTATTGTTATTTTATGATGATGATGATGATGATGATGATGATGATGATGATGATAAAGATAAATATGTTTGTTTTTGGGATTCTAATAGCATTTTAACGGGATTTATATAATTGTTTTTAATTGGATTTTGATGGGATTTCATGGGATGTATATAATGAGATTCAATGGCATATATGATGGTAGACCCTTTGGTGATTTGACATAGCTATGGAAGGCATGGCCTAGTTCAAGGATTTACCAACAAAAAAGTGTGGATGTTCAATAAGTATGTTGAATTATCAGAGGGACATTTCATTTGCATATTGATGTTCCCATTAAACTCTTCATTTATAGCGTATTTTCACTGCTATTTGTTGCGAGGAATTTTCGCATAGTCCATGGCTTCTTCGTCTCAATTTTGCGAAATGACGTGGTGTGTAGGCTGCATAACCAGAAAGCAAAAAAGCAAGACACACTAGATTGACGCTAGATGCTTCTCCGAAATTGGTGAGGTAATCGGATTCTTTCAGATTCAAGGTTTCCTTTAAGATGAATTGGCTTCCCACCCCTCCCTTGGAACTATGGCTAAAATATGCTTCCTCTGGGTTGAGACGGCAGAGCGTTTCATGTTCGAGGGTTCACCTTGGAAGTTGAGGATTTGCTGAAACGCTAGCCTCAAAGTGTAGCAGAGTCATCCTTTTGTTTCAGGATTGAAGGCCTCGAAGGTCGGGACACCACCCCACGTATTTTGCTGGCGGGCTACAGGTTCGATGAAGACAGCTGGAAGGTTATGGATTTTTTACAGCCTGGGTAGTCATGAAAAATCTGGATCCATGATCCATGATCCGCTTCGAATATGTTGATTAAGGAATTGCATTGCATTATCAGCATGCCAACAGAGCAGTTGCTAAATATGGTTTCCTCATTTGTGGAGAAAATGCTAAGCTTTGAGATCAGAGTTTCTAAAGCGTGAATCCACATTAAAAAGTCATGATTAGTTATTGATCCAAATCTAGATGGAATTGAAGGAAACTTCCCGCTCAAACACTTTGTTTCCCAAGCCATAATTTGCTGTCCTACAATGATTTGTCCTGCCTCCCACTTATACTGAATGACATTTATATAACTTCATTGAAATTGAGCCATTAGAACGAAAAAAGCATTTAATGGTGATTTTTCTATATCTGTCAAGTTATTCCGCAAGAAACTTCTGATCCCAATTGTGCTTAAAAATCCCTATCAGTCGTTGTCCAAGTCAGATTTTTGGGGGCTCCGCGACAGGATACTGACCCCTACTTCTTCGTCCGCATGGTGAAGGATTGCAAGCCTAAACAGGAGACCTGCTACAAGTATGACTCTTGGCTCATTTGGGTATGGGTCAATACCTATAGATACATTTTTAGTGGGATGAACATCCATTTACCAGCTATTTTGGGGTTCACTAGGTACCAGGGTTTTGACCCATCCCCATTTGACTCATGGAAGTGTTCAGCATTGGTTATTTAGATTCATGCGACAAGATTGCTTTCTTTTAAAATGGTCTTAGACTCTGGCCATTTTTTTTGGATGCGAGACCATGCCCTGGGGTTTTGACCCTGACCAAAGGTTGTGGATACTGGGCCCGTTTATTGAACCACCGGTGAAAGGCCAGTTCACTTCAAGTGAAGACCGGAAAGAAGTTCCCAAGATAGCATGAATTAGTGTGTATAATCCAGCAGAAGCCGTTTGGGGTACCATTCCAACCCAAGGTTTACCCAGTAAACAGTCACATGGCTTTTTTTCCGTTCCCCAGCCATATAGTTACCATAGTTGGGTGCTTTTTTTCTCATGAAACGCCTTCATAAATGGATTTCCCCTGGATTTCCCCTGGATTTCCCCTCTGCATCGAACTGAACTGAGGAATGCCATGACATCCTGAAAGAGTACAAGACAGCAGCCGGCTCAAAGGGTAGCTATGGACACCAAATGGTGGCAGAGTTTACATCAAAACTATGGTTGGGGATGTTTATCCTATATCCAATACATGTTTATATATATATGCATATATATACATTATATGTATATTCATGTAAACATGTATACACACAAATTTGATATACTAAACCAAAATATAGCAAACCATAATACATTACAACATGATAAAATATGTATAATAGAACAACATATCATATCATAAACTACATAAGACAAGATATAATAGAATAAAGTAAAGTAACATGTAATATACCAAAAATAAAAATGATAAACATCATACAATAAGGCAACATATTTCATTATATTAGATTATTAAGGGGCTACGCCCCCTGCCGCCGACCCCAGGCAGGGTAGCTCGGGGCGGCGAGCGGGGGGCGGTAAACTGCTAAATACTCGTCGAGCTGATTTACCTTGTTCTGTTTTTTCTATCCAATCTTTTGGAGATCCCAAAATTTATATAATTTGCCGCCTGTGACGCGTCTCCCTGAAGCACTGGCCAGACTCAACCTGAGGCACCAGGGCCAAGTGGCCAAGAATAGAGACTTCACAAAGGTTATTTGGAAACAAACGTGTGAAGTTTTGAAGATGTGCATATGCATATTACACATATATATATATATATGTAGCCGCGGACACGTTGGAAGCATACGCGGCTGTTGGCAATGTCGCCAGTGCGCGGAACGCAAGCCACGAACAGAGTTTACAGCTTGGCAACAAGGTCGTGAATATACTCAAGACGGCACACAAGTATGCAACGCATGCACAGCCTTTGCCTTCGTTTGCCGTCTTGCTCATCGCACGAATCAACGCCTGGCCCGCTTGCGCCAACGCGAAACCCGCCACCGTCACGCAGCAATCCTAGAGGACGTTCGCAAGGAAATTCAGGAAACACACGAAGCAAGACAAACTTCCACGCGAGCAGAAGCTCCCAAAACGGACACTGCCCACGCATCGAACCAGCAGCTTGCTGTCGGGCCTGACACGGTTACGCCACAACTGTACACATACATCTGCCCACACTGCGCCAAATCTGTGCAAAGCAAAGTGGCAACAGGACAAATCGATCACCGCCGAGGTGATGGTTGCGGCCACAAATTTCGCGTTGCAAATGGCTTGCTTGCAGGTCGCACGCATACGCACACGTGTCCGACATGCAGCGCGGTGGTGCATTCAACAAAAGCTTCCGGCCGAATTCAAGTAACTCATCGCACTCCCAACGGAAAGCAGTGTCCCACCAACCACTGGCACGTGCATAGTTGATGGAACCCTCCGGGCAACGGCTCCCACTGCCTAACGTTGCTTTCTGAACCTACAAGAAAACTAGCTCTCTTCCAGCCGTCAAGGCTCACAAACGGCGCCCTCGCCACAGCAAAACAGCAGGGCCTTGAAGGACGGACCGAGCCTCCGGGCAACGGCTCCCACTGCCTAACGTCGCTTTCTGAACCTACAAGAAAACTAGCTCTCTTCCAGCCGTCAAGGCTCACAAACGGCGCCCTCGCCACAGCAAACCAGCAGGGCCCTGAAGGACGGACCGAGCCTCCGGGCAACGGCTCCCAAACTAGCTCTCTTCCAGCCGTCAAGGCTCACAAACGGCGCCTCCGCCACGCCCAAACAGCAGGGCCCTGAAGGACGGACCGAGCCCCCGGGCAACCGCTCCCACTGCCTAACGTTGCTTTCTGAACCTACAAGAAAACTAGCTCTCTTCCAGCCGTCAAGGCTCACAAACGGCGCCCTCGCCACAGCAAAACAGCAGGGCCCTGAAGGACGGACCGAGCCTCCGGGCAACGGCGCCCACTGCCTAACGTTGCTTTCTGAACCTACAAGAAAACTAGCTCTCTTCCAGCCGTCAAGGCTCACAAACGGCGCCCTCGCCACAGCAAAACAGCAGGGCCCTGAAGGACGGACCGAGCCTCCGGGCAACGGCTCCCACTGCCTAACGTCGCTTTCTAAACCTACAAGAAAACTAGCTCTCTTCCAGCCGTCAAGGCTCACAAACGGCGCCCTCGCCACAGCAAAACAGCAGGGCCCTGAAGGACGGACCGAGCCTCCGGCCAACGGCTCCCAAACTAGCTCTCTTCCAGCCGTCAAGGCTCACAAACGGCGCCTCCGCCACGCCCAAACAGCAGGGTCCTGAAGGACGGACCGAGCCTCCGGGCAACGGCTCCCACTGCCTAACGTTGCTTTCTGAACCTACAAGAAAACAAGCTCTCTTCCAGCCGTCAA
>CAMXCT020001957.1:68460-125960 GCA_947184155.2 Cladocopium goreaui
CGTCAAGGCTCACAAACGGCGCCCTCGCCACAGCAAAACAGCAGGCCCCTGAAGGACGGACCGAGCCTCCGGGCAACGGCTCCCACTGCTTAACGTCGCTTTCTGAACCTACAAGAAAACTAGCTCTCTTCCAGCCGTCAAGGCTCACAAACGGCGCCCTCGCCACAGCAAAACAGCAGGGCCCTGAAGGACGGACCGAGCCTCCGGGCAACGGCTCCCACTGCCTAACGTCGCTTTTCTGAAACCTAACAAAAACTAGCTCCTTCCATCCTCAATGCTCACAAACTGCGTCCTCGCCACGCAAAACAGGCAGGCCCTGAGGACGACGAGCCTCCGGGCAACGGCTCCAAACTAGCTCTCTTCCAGCCGTCCCCAAGGCTGCACAAACGAACGGCGTCCCTCGCCACAGCAAAAAACAGCAGGCCCTGAAGGCCGGAACCGAGCCTTCCGGCAACGGCTCCCACTGCCTAACGTCTCTTTCTGAACCTACAAAAAAACTAGCTTCTCTTCCACCGTCAAGGCTCACAACCGGCGCCCTCGCCACAGCAAAACAGCAGGGCCCTGAAGGACGGACCGAGCCTCCGGGCACCGGCTCCCAAACTAGCTCTCTTCCAGCCGTCAAGGCTCACAAACGGCGCCTCCGCCCCAGCAAAACAGCAGGGCCCTGAAGGACGGACCGAGCCTCCGGGCAACGGCTCCCAGTGCCTAACGTTGCTTTCTGAACCTACAAGAAAACTAGCTCTCCTCCAGCCGTCAAGGCTCACAAACGGCGCCCTCGCCACAGCAAAACAGCAGGGCCCTGAAGGACGGACCGAGCCTCCGGGCAACGGCTCCCAAACTAGCTCTCTTCCAGCCGTCAAGGCTCACAAACGGCGCCCTCGGCACAGCAAAACAGCAGGGCCCTGAAGGATGGACCGGGCCTCCGGGCAACGGCTCCCAAACTAGCTCTCTTCCAGCCGTCAAGGCTCACAAACGGCGCCCTCGCCACAGCAAAACAGCAGGGCCCTGAAGGACGGACCGAGCCTCCGGGCAACGGCGCCCACTGCCTAACGTCGCTTTCTGAACTCTTCCAGCCGTCAAGGCTCACAAACGGCGCCTCCGCCACAGCAAAACAGCAGGGCCCTGAAGGACGGACCGAGCCTCCGGAGAAAACTAGCTCTCTCTGAGCTGTCTTCCAGCCGCCTGCCTAACGTTGCTTTCTGAATCGACAAGAAAACTAGCTCTCTGACCTGTCTTCCAGCCGCCTGCCTAACGTTGCTTTCTGAATCGACAAGAAAACTAGCTCTCTGACCTGTCTTCCAGCCGCTTGTTGCTTCCTGGCTTCTTGTTTCTTGCTTCTCTGACCTGTCTTCCAGCCGCTTGTTGCTTCCTGGCTTCTTGTTTCTTGCTTCTTGCCGCTTGTTGCCTGTAATTGCTTCTTGCTTCTTGCTTCTTCTTTCTTGTTTTCTTGCTTCTTGCCCTTGCTGTTTGTAATGACTTCTCTGACCTGTCTTCCAGCCGCTTGTTGCTTCCTGGCTTCTTGTTTCTTGCTTCTTGCCGCTTGTTGCCTGTAATTGCTTCTTGCTTCTTGCTTCTTCTTTCATGTTTTCTTGCTTCTTGCCCTTGCTGCTTGTAATGACTTCTTGGCCCTTGCTGCTGGTAATTCCTCCTCTGACGCGCTCCCCCTGCTGTCGGCAGGGGTCGGCGGATATTATGTTATCTTATGTTATATTACAAACTTTTGTATTATACTATACTATATAACAAAATACAATATAATATAATATGATACACAATATACAATATATAACACAATATCAGATCGAACACAATATATAATGTAAGATAACATTTTGTTAAATAATATTTGATAGACTATATAATGTAATATGATATGTGTATATATATATAATACAGTATATAATATATTATAATGTGACATAATACTACATAACATAATATAATATAGTATGAGACAATGAAGTATAGTATAATATAGTACAATATAATATATGATATGATATAATATGATATAATATACAATATATAATTTATAATATATAATATATGATATAATATATATATAACATAAAATATATGATGTATGATATATAATACATAAGATATGATATATGATATAATACAAACATAGATATGATTATACATATAATAAATTTAAATGAAATAAAATCAAACAAAATACAATATAATATAATACACATTTTCAATATAATATATAATATCATATAATTTATGATATATGATAATACAATGCAAAATTTCAACATAGTATAATATAATATGATATAATATAGTGTGATATAATATAATATGATATCATATAATATAAGATGATATGATATGATACAACATGATAGAGTGTATTAGAATAGAATATAGTATAATAAATAAGATGAACAACGAATATGTTATAATGGAATATGATTTATAATGTGTATATATATATATACATACACGTATTTCTATTTCCATGTATCTACACCAAAGGGCTGCTGCCCTGGTGCCGCGTTTCACACGTATTGTTATACCCATTATGAATGACCATGGTAACCATATACCATCTCTTGAAGCTATCACATATACATGTGAATGTATATATATATATATATATATGTATATATATATATATGTATATATATATATATTATGGGCCTAATCGAAAGCCATGAATTTGAAACTGTCCATTTTTTTCACATGACCAATGGGTTCTTCCTTTTTATTTTGAGCCTATCAGCTTCTGGGGGTCTTCATGAGAAAGAGGATAGGATACGATCTAGTGTGATGGCTAGGCTCAATGAACTCCCCCACCTGTAACGCTGGCACTGAAAGTATAGCAAAGAAGTCTGGCGTCATCGAAATTTCGTTGCCTCCGAAAGCAACCTCAAAAAAACTCGCTGAGAAACGGTGCCCAGGCTGAGCGCGAGCTGCGCAAAATCAAAGGCAACCGGCCCCAGGCTGGGCACATTCACGTTGTAAAGAGAAGTCACATTTGCAAAGGGCTCCTTCCAAAAGATGCTGTGATGTTGATGTTGATGTTGATGTCGTTGTTGTTCTTGTTGTTGATGATGATGATGCTGCTTGTAGTGGTGATGGTGGTGATGATGGTGATGGCGATGGTGGTGATGATGATGATGATGATGATGATGATGACTGATGATGATGATGATGATGATGATGCTGCTGCTGATGATGATGATGATGATGCTGATGATGATGATGTTGATGATGATGATGATGCTGATGCTGCTGGTGGTGGTGGTGGCGGCGATAGTGATGATGACGACGACGACAATGATGATGGTGATGATGGTGATGATGGTGATGATTTTGATGATGGTGATGATGAAGACGACGATGCACACACACACAAAATCTTTTACACACACACACATACTCAAAGCTTCTACGCACAGACGCCTTTTACTCACAGAAACTTTTACACACAGGCGCTTTTACACAGCAAACCTTCTACAGAAAAACTTTTGACACAGCAACCACAGATGCTCCTCCGGGGCACAACGCCCCAGACTCAGTTTGTGCTAAACGGCTAAACGGTCAATAGTTGAGTCTTTGCCTCGTCCATTCCTTGCTACGGAATTGTTTTCTTGCCATATTTTTTTCTTCTTTTGCATTTGATCCAGCTGAAATTGTACACTGAACCTTCCGTTCCTTCTCCAAAAATAAGATCAAGATCAGGGTTTTCTGGGTTAGTGCTGTTTCAGACGCTGGAGCTGCGACCAGGAGAAACCTCGAAAGGTTTGAGATTGATGAAGATAGTACATCATCAGATGTAACTAAAGTGTGACATCAGCCCGACTTTTTTTGTACATTGCGTGATTTGCAGTTGTGGACGCGCAGGTGTTTTCACTTATATACATCGTTACACAAGTAAATATATATAAATCTGTAGCTGCGTAGATGTTTTTACCTACATCTATACACGTGCGTTTGAACACGTGCATATATACAGTTGCAGATGAATGTTGACTGTATAGATGTTTTCACCTGCATGAATAAGCCTGTATTTGTACACTTGCATGTATACAGTAAGTACGGCTGTAGATGTGTAGATGTTATAGTTGAAGAATATGAATATGAAGATGGTGATGATGTTGTTGATGATAAACATCATGATGACGACGATGACGATGATGACGATGACGACGACGACGACGACGACGACGATGATGATGATGAACATGTTGAAACTGCATATTGGCAACGAAAACTTGGTGCAGTGCGCGGAGAAGAGGTAAAATTGGCTCAGAGATGCGCAAAGAAGAGGTTGTTCAGAAAAGCCGTATCTCAGAGAAACAATGGTTCAGAGACGTGATTCGTCTGTTTTCTGGCTGAAAAATGTAACTCAGAGCCAATGTGGTTCAGAGAAGGGGCGGCCCTGAGAGGAAATGATTCAGAAAAAGTAACTTAGTTTTTGAAGATCAGTCGGTCCTTGAGCCTTTACCCATTCATTCGTACTATGTTGTTGTGGCTGTTTCACGCACATGTTTTCAGTCATTCCATTAATCAAACACTGATGTCAGTCAGCAAGCCTTTCTATATATAGATCCGTCATTTCTTCTACCCATGTTCTTTATCGAAATTTGAGCATTGGCGCGACCGGGTACGATGTTGCAGGATTTGGATGTCATCGGGTACCCCAAATTTGGGTTCTTGGGATCATCCGCCTCGATCAGGACAGGTGGGCAGACAGTTACATCACGGGGGAGAGCAACCACTATTGGACGTTTGGGCGTGGGCCCCAAGGAAAATCCCGGGTGCTCAAATTTGTCGAAGCAAGAGCCATGGTTGCCAACAAACTCCGAATTGGGATCATGCAAAAGGAAATGCCAGAACCTGAATTCGCACATACCAAAACCTGAGATGACAACGAAAACCGTCATGGTCAAGGAGCTAAGTGACTTAGTCACATTTGTTTTGGGAAAAAACATGTTGATGTGATTGTGTACCTGGTCTCGCAACCCTGCCTCCCCTTTTCAAGGTGCGACTGCGCCTGTGGCAAACTGGTCTCTGGGCTTGAACCTGGCTTGGTGATACACTAACCACTAGATTTCGGGCGAACTTAATTTCAGACAAACCCAAAAAAATAGTGACTTGAGTGATTGGGCTGTCCTGATTGACAGTGATGCGTTGGCAACAGTGAGTTTAAACGCTCTAATTTGGGGCACCCTCCGGGAATCTTGGCTGCTGGGCGTTTCCGGTAAAACCATGAGGCCAACCATGACATGATTCGTTTGGCTACTGCAAGGTGCATACCCCATTTTAGAATTGAAATGCCAGTTTTCATGGCTAATTCATCGTGTTTGCGCACGAAATCCACATTTCGATTTCATACATCAAGGATCATTGTTGAAATCCATGTTGGTTAGAAATCTTTTTTTAACATTGCGCATGAAATCCATGTTTTTGTTAAAACTCCCATTTGTTCATGTCAGCGTTGCACCGCTTTAGAGGTGAACGAGTCGAGCTTTGAGTGCCGATCGCTTAACAAGGTGCCCCGGGATATATGGGAATGTGGTAAACCCAAGTATAAACTCCCCGTTTGTGGTATAGTTACATGTACATGTATATTATAAATGCACATATATATATATATACTTAATATACATAATATACATTTATGTATATATATATAAATAATAGACTTATATATATACATACATACATACATACATACATACATACATACATACATACATACATACATACACGTATTTACACATATATATATGTATAAACTCATACATATTCATACATATTATATATATATACATTTTGCATATATGTCTATTATAAATAAATAAATAAATAAATGGATAAATCAACGAATAAATATATAAGTATAAAATAAATACATATATATATATTATTGTTTATAACATAAGTGCCTGAAGTGTAAAAAAAAGTGAGTTGTCAATAGGATATTTTTTGAGGGTTCGCATCTAGGGTTGCAGATTTTTCCAAGAAATTTGATATTTACACCCACACATGTCAATTTTGATCTGGTAAGTGATGGTCTATAGACCATTTCGATTTGAGATCAAACTATTTTGGGGCCTCATGATTTACCCTCTGGTAAACTAACTATGGCAATGGAAAATCACTATTTTTCATGGACAAATCCACTATAAATGGTGGATCTTTCCATAGTTATGTAAACGTTTACCAGAGGGTAGCTGGTTCCTTATATCTACGCATATGACTCGACCATCGAGCGGTGTTTTGCCATAATGCCATCCCAGGCGATGGTCTGCCCAGAGCACCTTGGGTTCGCATCTCTTGACATAGCATGCACCAAGTTATTGCTCTGGGGAACCTGTTTTTTTAGGAACATCATTGTATGAAAGCATCAATTTGTAGACATTGTAGACGTTTCTTGCGAGTTTTCCATTGCCATGGTTGATTGCAAGAGGGTAAAAGTAGAGAATCCACCAGCGGAGTGTATCCCGAAGCCGTACAAACCTTGGGAGCTTGAGCTGGTCCTTCAAACTGACCGAAACGTCATTCGTATCTAGGTGCCAAATATCCTTTTGGGCGGTTCAAAAGCATTTCCCCAAAGTCAAGTAGTTTTTGGTGTACTGTTTGAACACCATAAGAACAACGACAAAAGAACAGAGGTTCATTGGTTAGTTCAAACCATTTGTGGACATTCTCCAAGATTTTTGCCCGCGGCCCACGCCCAGTGTCCGGCCCTGCTGCACAAAGTTGGAGGATTGTAAGCCGGAGGCCGTGGCAGCCGCGATGGCCGTACGGGGAAGATTCATTGTGGAACAAGCACCCAAAGTTGTGGGAATATTGAAAGAAAGTTTACTTCGAAAATTTCCAAGTTACGGACGATTGTCATGGTTAGCATTCCCACCACCACGTCAACCACATCATCATGTCAACCACCCATCATCAAGTAGTTGGGAAGTGTAACAGTTTGGAAGCGCCCTGTGTCTTTTAGGGTAAAGTGGCTTCCAGGGTCGCCGAAGTAGGGTCTCTGTTTCTGTGGGTATGGGCCTCGATCTGCGAAAGTTGTCGACAAAAAGTGCGCAGGACTATAGCGAGAGCTCGATTTGCATGTCAAATTGTTAAAAAATTGGGCTCAGAGCACTTTTAGAAGGTGAGGCTGGCAATGTGCACCAGACTGTAGCGAGAGCTCGATTTCAAGTAAAGATTGTTGAAAGCTGAGGGATCGGAGCGGCCCCGGATTTGCGTGGTGGAGTCCCCATTGGCAGCGGTGCGCCAACGTTGGTCCTGCTCTGCGGGTTGTCAACCGGCTGTGACAGAACGCATTGGCACGGCTGCGCGCAGGAAAGCATCAGTGATGTTGCGACGCTCCTGACAAGTTGTTAAATGCATTGTAACGGCTACGCGGCAGGGAGTCCCGACCATAGTGCTACTCTTGTGCTTTGCGGGATTGCAATTGGAGGTTGCAAAATGCATTGTAACAGCTGCGCATGGAGAGGATTCGGGTTGCAGAAGCTACAGAAGAGCAAGCTGGGAGGCAGGTCAAAGCAGAAATAGCCCAGATAAGTGGCTGCTCAGAGAAGAGAAGAGGTGCCTCAGCGAAGAGGTCGCTCGGTGAAGATCACAAAGAAAAATAATTCATTCCTCCATCCATCCATCCTTCCATCCATCCATCCATCCATCCATCCACCTATCCTTCAACTCATTCGTTCAGACATTCATTCACTCCTTCCTTCCTTCCTTCGTTCGTTCGTTCGTTCGTTCGTTCGTTCGTTTGTTCCTTCGATTCGTTCGTTTGTTCGTTCATTGGTTCATTGGTTCATTCACTGATTCACTGACTCACTGACCCATTGGTTCATTGATTGGTTGATTCACTCATTGATTGATTCATCGATCGGCCGTTTCACTGATTCGTTGATTCCTTGTTTCATTGTTTCCTTGGGTCATTGATTCATTGCTTCGTTTCTTCATAGATTCATCGATTGATTGGTTCATTGATTCATTCAATCATTAATTCTTTCATGTCGGTTCATTGACATCTCAACAACCATTTGCTCATTCATTGGTGCAAATCACAACTTCAACACTTCGTTGTTTCTGCATCTCAAAAACTTTCCTATAGGCCATTTTCTTCCCATAGTAGTCTTATTTTTGCGACACTGCTGCCTCCGCGGGCCGGGCACTACTGGTAATATCTAAAGCCATCCCCACTTGGGTGAAAAGCTGGTATGCAAGTTGCAATATGGGATGATGTACAAGGACCCCCCATTGGTTGATAGCTCGGGATGATTATGGCCTTGTGTCTACCACCTGACGAACTTTGGTGTTTTTTACGACTTGCATTAGCATTCTTGGGCTATCCATTTTTGATCCATATCATATCCATATGTTTGTGGGAAAAAAAGGGGCTATGGCTATGAATGCTACACATGGGGATATCACGCAGAAACTAAGTTGGTGGTGTAATTGTTTTTGCATGTCCATCGGAGTCCATCCGCCCAAAGCAATTCTTCCCCATGAATTCACACACTTTTGAAAAAGGTAACTCAACCACGAATCAGGGGCAGTCAGCGTTTCATGTTTCGGGGATCCCTGACCGAAGGTACCGAAGGTGGATTTGAAACCCGTTGGGCCAGGACCCGTGGCCGGCTGCGGTTGCGGAAAATGCCAAACTGGTGAAGGCGCTGGAATATGGAGAGCCTCTGGAAATCACATGTGACCAACTTAGTGATTCAACGGGGATATAAGGGGATCTATACAATTGGGGTTAGCCTTCCGTAATTAATCAAACATGGCTGGAAAATCCCCGAACTAAATGATCTAAAGAGAGGTTTTACTTCGCTAGGAAGGTCTTTGAAAAGTGGGATTTTTCAGCAAACCACGTTTGTTTACTGGAAGCTATATTTTCTGCACGGGGGATGGTAGGCAAGTTCTTGCTGTGGTGCAAAAGCTCTCCTGGAGTGTCCAAAAATCAAACAAAAATCGCACAAACAGATCCATGAGGTCAGCACGTGTGACATGAAGTAGTCCTGTTGATAAATTGAAGTACTGTCACAGTGTTTCTGGAACGCTTTGCAGCGTTGCCTGACGCAGAAGCAAACAAAGTCCTTCTCTTCGCGCGCGGGCGTTGCTTGGTTCAGACGTGACCACTGGGGTGGGTTTGGACTGTTGAAGATCTCATGGGGGTTGGGAGGATCAGAGGTGCCAAGAAAAGGGTGGAGATATGTGGAGATTGGCAGCCCGGTTTGCGCTTTGCAAAGGTCTTGGTAATTTTCGTAATGCACCTTGTGTCTGCTTAAAACAACTGGTTCACATGCAGTCATATTCAAGGTCCAACCCGCCGTAACCCGCCCTCCAACTGAGTTGGTTCAGCGACGTGTACGGCAGTTGCAGAACTTGCTCCAGGTGTGACCCGCACTAAGCCATTTCCCTAACTGGCAGGCCCTTTTGTGGTCCTCTTTGGCTGTGAAAGACTATGTCGACCTTGGCTTTGAAACCCAAGTGACACTTCTTTTTTGGGAAGGGGCTGAGATGCAATGGATTATACCCATTTGTATACAGATGATTTTCCGAGCTTTAAACCTCCATTTAGTTCGGGGATATCTCCATATGAGGGCATGGTCATAGTCCCATTCATAAGTTTCTCTGTATCTATAGAATATCCTCAAATCCAGTGGTTCCGAATGCAAATTATTGTCCCCATCAAAACGTAAAGTCAGTCTGGGGAAAGCCCTGGGACATCCTGGGACGACCTTCGCAGGACTGTACCAGGAGCTGCGTCACGGCGCGTATTTCCCAATGTTTGAGCGACTTGAAGTCCACTAAGAAGAAGAAGTTGCCGCTGGGCGCCACGCGCGTATGAAACCGCGGTGAAAACGGGTCAAAATCATCTGGAAAATCCACTGGTTCGGAGGTTTATAGCTGGGAAAATCATCTACAAACAGTTTGCCATGGAGTATCAGCATGTTAGATAGGTAAATCATCGAACTCAATGAACCATTTTCAGTTTCCAGTTCAGGATCGGGAACGTGTTTACTTGGGAAGCTTGGGGTCCTCATATACAGTTGTTCTTCAAGAGCCAGGAAACAGAAAATACATCCCAAGTGTTTCTATAGCACGGGAGCTGGAGAGCACAGTTTGTCACGGCAGGACTATGAAACAATTTAAAGGTAGTTTGCCAAGCAGGCAAATGACATAGACGTCAGATAACAAACTTGAAACTGGTGCACGTATTTTCAGCAGGTTCCCTGATGGAGTTGGCCAAGAATCCGGGGATTTCCAAATTACAAAAGTGGTGCTACGTCAAGGCCCCTTCACGCTTTTTGGACCAGACCTATTCTACTTGACTTATTGATCTTATTGCCACCCCAAAAGTTACATGCTGAACCACCCAGCTAATGAGCCAATTCTGAGGAGCTACCTTAATGGTCCATTGATCCCAGAATTGGTAGTGAATTTTGGGAAATTCATTGGATTTTACTCGTCATCGCTAGAACCCCACGTGCTTCCGTGCTTCCTAACGGCTTGGGCCCGCCTTGGGACCGCCTACCAACCGGCCGGCCAAATCCGAGATTCGGAAGTCGGACATGGCAATATGCGGTTGAAAAGGACCGCTTCAAGACCAGCAAGACAACTCAGCTGAGTGAGATGTGGGCGGCTTGGCCTGAACGCTTGGCCTGTGTGTGGCGAATGTGTATCGAAAACAACCATCAAAAACGGAAGGAAGGTGTTTTTTGTGTTTGATGGATTTATATGTTTATATGGATTTATTATGATTAAATCGTACGATTAACCTCCTGAATTGATTGAGCTTCGGGAAGCGATGCTTCTTTTTCATCGCAGAGGGCATGCAAAGACGACCAGAGAACTCAGCTAGAGCTGGAAATTCTGTGTGGTTGTTGTTCGAGTTGCTGGGTGCAGCTCAAAATGGTCAGTCACCCAATTTATGGCAATGATACTGAACACGACAAATGAACCGGTGGATTTCGGGAGGTTTTCCCAGTGTTTTTCATATCGAACTTTTCAGAAGCGTGATATGACCGTGCTCCGAAAACAGTCCCCAAAAAGGTCGTGAGATAGTTGTTGTACCATCTGGTTATGACTAACAGTTCGCCATGGAAAATCACCATGCTATTAATAGGTAAACCCTCTATTTCTATGGGCCATCTATACCATGGCAAACTGTTAGTCATAACCAGAGGGTTTGATGTTGTTTTTCTTCGTGGCATCTGATTTTCATTTCATCATTTCTACTGGGTCGGTGGAGAATCTGAGGTGGAACGTCAGCAGGAGTTGGATCACCAGCGAAATCCGGAAAGGGCGAAGCATCAATTGGTCTCTTAGCGCGTCACATGGAGATCCTATGTTTGGTGGCGATTCCTAGAAGTTGGTTTTAAGAGCTCGGTTCTACGGTTTATGGTAGATATACTTCATGAGCTTTATGAACCAACATAGCCATGACTGAGGAGCACCGATTCGATTGCACCACCTTGCACAGTCGACTGTAAAATGATGAAGATCTGCCAAGAAAACGATCAGCATCATGGGCTTATCAAAGTAGAGCTGCATTGCAATTTATGAAAATTTATGTAGATCTAAAAAAAACGTGAGCGGATGTGTTGTAAAAGCATCCTGGTCATCACCGACAGGACACAGGAACCCAAACTTGAAACTTGGATACTTCACACCGAGCTTGAGCTGAAAAATCGAAATTTGGCATTCTTAAAGAAGCACAAAGAGATTCCGACATCATTTCCTTATCCAACCTTTAGATTTTCTACCTGGTGGCTATTTCTAAAAAGAAAGCAAGATAGTTTTAGTCCAAACTGGCAGCAATGCAGATCCAGGTGAAGATGAAACCGTTGTTTGCACAACAGCCAGCTGAAGACCTAGTGTCGGGAAAAAGGCCAGGTCGGGAACCTGCGTGGTTCTGTCTTTTTTGGGGATACCCTCTGGTAAACTCACACAACTATGGAAAATCACAATTTTTCATGGGAAAACTCACTATTTCAATGGTCATTTTCAATAGCTATGTTAGTCATTACCAGAGGGTATATCATATTAAATCCCATTAAACCACCATAAAACCCCATTAAATCCCATTAAATCCCATTAAATCCCATTACCAGTCAAAAAAGTTGGGGGTGGTGATTTTTTTCCCCACGGAATGGTGAATCCCAAGCTTAACGTAGTCATTCTGATTTGTACATACTGTATGTATATATATACACATACATACATAATAATATATGTACATTCTATATACATAATATGATATATATATATAATATAATGTATATATATAATGTATATATAATGTATATATATATAAAATGTATATATATATATATAAATATTGAAACATGTTGTGCAACATAGTTAGTGGCCAATTTACTGAAATATAGCTTGACATATGTATTATATATGTATAGTATACATACATCTTACATATTTTTGGCATGAAATATATTCAGACACAATTTGTGGCATATTTCCCAAGATAAATACAGACATACAATGCGTCATTTCTTGTGTTTTCTGACATATTTTATGACAGGAATACTGACATATATTCTGACATATCTATTTTCTGACATGTATACAGGCATATCTTGTGGCATACCTACATTTTCCATGTTTTCTGACATATTTTCTGGTATGAACACTGACCTGACATATCTTGCGGTATATCTGTTTCTGGTACATTTTCTGACAACTACTGACCAAAAATCTGGCACATATTTTGACACATTCAGATGGGTGCACCAATCCCGCCACAGATTGTGGTTCACCGGGCCTGGGCAGACAGGCGGACAGATATTACATGAGTTTCCATGACATTACGACCGGACACGATGCGACACCACACAGTAAATACACAAGCCAGGTATGGACAATACACACACATATATACAATATACACACTGTATATATATATATACATACATACTGTCCATATATATATATGTATGTATACACACATGTATATCTATACCGTATATGATATATATTATGTGTACGCTTCTTATTCTTCACCAGTTCTACCATGTAACCTGCTGCTTCCGCCTCGCAGGAAGTGCTGCACCTGTTCTTCTATTCTTAGCACGCCCAATTCAGAAATTTTCTGCGGGCAGGATTGAACTGCTGGGGATCCGTTGGCTTATAACCATAGTTATGGAACCATAGCTGCAGAAACAAGGTTGTAGGCACCATAGTTATGTTTATGTTTTCACCAATCATATTCGGTTACCATAGCTGTAGAGGCTTATAGAATCATAAGTGGCTCATGTAACCAGAACTGGGTTTCAAAGTTATAAATCTTTCTGTTTTGTTTGGTGGCTTATAGTGAAAAAGATGAACTCCTTGTCTTTCTCCGAACAACCGAATGCAACCACTGTAAAAATCAGTTGCAAAGCGTAGCCGACACTGAATCTCGGTAGAATTTGTTTTTTTTTCTAGCCCCTCGAATCCACAGATCACTAAACCAGAGTGGGGACGACGAATTGAAGTGATTCCAAGACAGTTATATATGTTTATCTGCTGGAATCAGTTTGGAAAATTGACGTGGCCATGGTCTGTCATTTTTGTTAATGAAGAAGCAGAGGGGAAGGGAACTACAGTAGTCTGTCTTTTTTGTTTCTCCAACGTAGTTCTGTTGCGAATGAACACATTTTCTTTTATCTTTGCGATGCCGGTTGCAATTGTGTCGTTAGCCAGTTTACCACAGCTATGATCACGTTGCAATTTGCATTGTGTTGGCATGCCAAGTATGTGTACACATAATATATGATATATATATATGTATACATACATACATTTATGTTATATGCAACATGTAGACATCAACACAACTTGCTGCTAACCAGAGCTGGTTATGTCGGTTCCATGTACTCAGTTCCTCAGCGAGCTGATTTTCCAACTGCCGAGGTGGTTTCGATCCGATTCAGGGCCACTATCCCAAGGCCTTTAGCGCCTTGATCCCATGCCCGAATTTTTCTGGCACTGAAAATATATGGAGAGCATGATGATCAACTGAAAATTTATGGAGATACCTTAAAAAAGAATAGGGTATTCTTCCGCCATGAAAAATGAAATGGAAAAGATGATGACAAACTCTCAGATTTGGGGGTGCTCAACTGGGCCTCTTTGTTTGGTAGTTTCATGGGCTGTGATTTTTGCATTCTTGGGAAAATGAAACCAAGCTACAATTTCAGGGCATCCAAGATCTAGGGTAAGCCTTGTGAAGCTTGACATCCGCCATTTGGCACCAAAGGCTGGCAACACTTCCCCCGTGTTCGATGGATTTTCCCATCAACCTCCATGGTTTTTGGTGGATTTCCCACGAGGGTCATCCCACAAAGATGGCTAAGAGTTTGCCATTTACGAATCACTTTGGAATGATTCTCCAGCCATCTATGACACCGGTTTGGTCTGGTCGCATTTCTGTAGCAGGTCATGAGTTTCTGCATAGCTCCCGAGCAGTTGACCTGTGATGAATACGTGGGTTACAGCCTGATACTCAGAAAAGACGTGGCTGTTTTCAGCAGTTTTTTCCGTCTGAAAATGGTATAGAAAAATGACCATTGATCCATTGGACTGGAGGGCTCCGCCACGACAGATCCTCCCAGTTCACAAGGGTTTGTCTCTTCAAGCCATGCCGCTTTTTTATGCCATGGCGTGTGGCTGGACTTCTCATGAAATTGCTGGTGAACTACATTTTATGGTTATTCTGGTTGTGTTATGTTTAAGCCACATAAGCCACCATCATTCCCACATTTTGTTGATGAACTCCCCATGTTTGGCCCTCCCTCCTCCAACCGCCTCTGCCGAGCTCCTCCGGGTGAGAAGACTGAGCCCGCGTGCCACGCAGTCGTCGCGGAGTTCTGCAGTGACCCCTCCGTCAGCGAGTGCTCCAGCGACAAAGGCGCGTCTGTCGCCAGAAGGTTCACCATAAAAATATGGGTATGGGTCAATACCTATAGATACCTATAAATGATTCATCAACATTCAGCCCAAACATGACCCAGCTTTACATATGGGTATGGATCAATACCTATTAATACCATTTTTAATGGGATGAACATCCATTTACCAGCTATTTTGATGTGAACAGAAGGGGTACTATTGGTTTTGACACACTGCCATATGAAAGCTTCCGACGTCATGGGGATTTTGAAGTCACCGTTGGTTTCAATACTGAGTCATGGTCATCCATGACGTGGATGATTTTGCAGTATCTCTATTTTGGGAAAGCTCCATATGGATAAATTGGGAGTGGATAGTGGATGAAAATCAGTCACCACGGATTTTCCAGAATTGGACGTGTCCTAAAATGGGGGTACCCAAAGTCACCATGGGTTTCAATACAGAATCATGGTCTAATTTGGGGTAGCCCATTTTAGGAAATCCAATTTTGGGATCTTTTGAAGCAAAATGGAGATTTGTGGAGGTGTGGTGTTGGAAGCGGGAGTTGCGGACATAAGTGGTAGCAACCAGCGACTGGTGATGTTCTGAACAGGGAAGTTTCCTGCTCGGCAGTCAGTATTGTTCTATTCTTGGGTGCCGACTCACCAAGTGCGATGATCAAGTGACAAGGAACCTCCTAGCCTGTTTGAACATGAGGAAACCGCATGATCTTTGAGTTGTGACCATAGGAAGACATGGGACGAGCCACCGACAGGGGACGAGCCACCAAGTAGCCGTAGCCGAAATCACGGCAATGGTACTCCGGGTGCCCCCCGAATTTAGTTCGATGATTCTCCCATTCCTTCCGACTTCGGGGATTTCCGCCATGTTTGTGGAAGGGTAAATTCATAATATTTCCATTGGTTGTACAATAAAGATACCAAGTATGTTTGTAAATGTACATATATATACTCATGAATCACAACTTCCAACTGGGTCGATTAGACGGTGCCCGCAGACCACTACAGCAAAGCCAAATCTTGGGACGATGCCTGAGAGTGGTGACCGGGTCAGCCGTGGCCGGTGCTGTTGGGGTAAAAAGATGCGAATCGCATTCTGAGGAAGAGTCTTCTCTGGTAACTTGAGGGGTTAGACGGTTAGCCCATTGTCAGACATTTCAAAAGCATCTTAAGTTTGTCATATATCCCATTCAACATTATTGAGCTATATCCCCATAAACTACCCATGAGGGCCACCATGCAAAACATTGCTCCAGCCCAGTACAGATCAAGGGCGAGCCAAGATCTGCTAGACCTCCATGCCATGGGAATATCCGGAACGTCAGCCAGGGGTGCCATGGTGGAGTGGCAGGAATTTTGCCCCATTTTAAGACATGTCTTGAATCTGTGCTTATGTGGGACATCGGACAAAATGACAAAATGCTTAAGGGGGATGTAAAAAATCCAACCAATCATTGGCGGGTGGTTGAGCCGTTGCAATGTCAGCCTTTCGGGATCATCATCCCATTTCCACTGTAAGTTGGTTTGCAATCCCCATTGACTACTTGGTGGCTCATCCCACGGCTCGTAAGTGGGTTATAACCCCAGTGATTGACATGGGATAAGTAGGGTTAATCCACTTATAACTGGGGTGAACTAACCCACTTACTAAGTTGGTTTGCAATCCCCATTGACTAGTTGGATATATCTACCATCACAACCCAACCGTTATTGGACTCTCAGAGCCACCAACTTTGCGTGAAGCCAACCTCGGGACATACCCGCAGCTGTTTGTAGCACAATGGCCTTTGGGTCTTTTTGGCGACTGGCTCTTCTGCTGGTGACATGTGGAGCGCAGGCAGGCGTGAATGGTGCGTTCAGGGTCAAATCGTTGAGCTGGAAAATGTGATTCTTGGGGGTCGGGTCAAATATGTGGTCAAAGCTCCTGACCGTCGCGACGTCGTGACCTATGACGGATTGACCGTCGTGACCAGAATATGAAGGATTTTGGGGTCTGAAATTTGGTCTATCTCCGCTTGGTGATGGCAGGCATCATGGAAATACATCGTTTGACCGAACACTTCCAGTCTCTGGGATGATGACCATTGTCCCGAACCCCCGAACACCCTGCAAGCATCGTGGATGGTGCCAATCAGTAAGAGAAGGTTAAAAGCCATGGACCCCTTGAACAACCAATGGCAAAATTATGGCAAATTGGTAAATGGTATACCGGTATACCAAACCGGCCCAAGCCTTGTTTTCCCAACACTCCCCACATTTTAATGGGGTAATCTCATGATGATATCCCCAACCTGTCATTTCACGCCGCACTCACAAGTGGTGTAGACTGTATTTGACATGATCTGAGCATCGAACACTGCATCGAACACTGGATCCCTAGAATTTCTTTCCCAAGAAGGACATGATTTTCAGGTTGCTCCCGGCCGATCTAGGTCAATGATAGCCATTGGAAACATCAATTTCCATCCTGGGATGGTCAAAACTTGTGGTGCCCAGTTCTGTTGGTTAAACCATAGTAGCTAGTTCGATACATGGTGGTTTCCAAAAATGGGGGTATCCTCAATAGCTGGATGATTTACAATGGAAAAGCCTATTTAAATGATTTGAAATGGATGATTTGGGGGTATCCCTATTTTAGGAAACCGCCATATCATAGGAATTCTTTCAGCAACTTAGCGGCTACACTGCCAGCTGGGAGCACCACAGAGCTGGACAGGAAAGCCTCCACTACGTCCCAGCCTGCGGCAGCTGTGGGACAGCAGAGACTGCAGCCGAAGAAGCTGCGAGGGTGCGATGGGGCGCATGGGAGGTCAAGAGCGTTTCAAAATCGTTGAGAAGAATAGGTGGATGATAGGGTTAATGGGGTTTGGTTGATGATATGGAAGTTGTTGTAATCAATTTCACAATATGATATGGATATGGTTAGTGGATAATGATATGGAACTTCTTGTGATGATTTTCTAAGGTGGGCGACAAACAAATGATGATATTGGCGAATTGCTTGGAATTAAGTGGTTGTCCTACGTGTAACAGGGTTTGATCTCATTCAAGACAGAATTACTGAACAGGACCAACCGCCAACAGCAGGTCATTTTCAAAAGACCTCTGCGCGCCATGAGAATTCAGTACCCACAAATATGCAGAAAACAATGGAAATCCATGGGTTTCCGGAGGAACATGATCATTTCAAATCGTGGATTTTGTAGGTATATATATACACATGTTATACATATATATATACACATGTTATATATATATATCTATACATGTTATATATATATATATATGATAAGGTACGATATATATATACAGTATATATATACACATGATATATATATACATGTTATATATACACATGTTATATATATATATGATACAATATATATATATGATTATCTATGTTAATTTACGGGAGGATAAGTGTCTTTCAACCCTGATGCGGGGACCCGATCAAAAAAGTGCGATCATCCAACGAAGAACCTCTGCCCGGTATGCAATTCTTCTATGGTTACCCAAGTATGTGTGATTTATGGTGATTTAATGGGATTTTATAGTGATTTAATGGGATTTTATGGTGATTTAATGGGATTTTATGGTGATTTAATGGGATTTTATAGTGATTTAATGGGAATTTATGGTGATTTAATGGGATATTAATGGGATTTACCCTCTGGTTATGAATAACAGTTCGCCATGGTTTTTCGATGGCCCTAATCGAAATAGATGGTTTACCTATTAATAGCATGGTGATTTTCCATGGCGAACTGTTAAATAACCAGATGGTAATTAATCATCCACGACTGTCATTACCATCTCTGTAGCGTTTTGCATCCATTTCTTGTGCGTCATCTCATGAGGAAAATCCCGCAGGTTTCCTCCAATCTCTTCCTGTGCCTTCCCTTGGGAAATGACTAGCAAGATGAACTCATGAAGAGATAGAAAACACCATCAAAATAAAAGTTGGTCGGAACAAACTAGTCGCAGAAAGTCCTAATTTTGTGTGTCCCAGGGGAATATCTTAGGAAAGTCCAAGTCGTAAAATTGTGGATGGTATATACTGTATATATATATAAATCGAAAATCAAACCAATCCGCCCAAGAAGTTTCATCGCAATTCCTTCTTGGTCAAGAGTGCACTAGAATCCGGGGAAAACTCGAAGGACCGTCGGAAAATACTACCATTTTCCCATCGCCAAACAACTCGGAAACGTGAATTTCCATGATCAAATTCATAATTCTTCATGGGTTTTTCAGAAGTCCACCCCCCAAAAATGGATGAAATCCGTGAAATCCATCATTTTTGAAGGTTCACATTTTCTACCATTGGTGAACTCCCATTTTTTTTTTCCATGGTGAAGTTCCTCATTTTTCCCGGGGGGACCGTTTTTTCCAGGAGCACAAGTCCCTGGCGGAGCAGGCGGACGCCGCCGCCTCAGCGGCCCGGGGCACGGCCAAGGCGCTGGGGCTTCCGGCGCATGAACAGGCGACCGAACGACCGACCGGTGCGGACCGGGGTGCGGAGGAGACCATTTTTTTGAAGCATCCAATGGTTGATAGGTTTCATGAAATTATAAATATCAACTATTTGATGGTTCCAAGAGGTTTCAATGACATAACCGGAGGTTCAATCCCTATAAAAAGTCACATGATGGTCACTATTTGATGGGTTTTATTTGTGATTTTTATAATCCCATGAGGATTTGAGGGGGATTGACGAGGTTTGGGGATTTTACGGGGTTCATGGGGATTTGAGTGGCACTTCATGGGGTTTGCTGGGATTTACAGTAATGATGTTGAGTGATGTCCTATGGGTATTTATCAGGATTGCTCCAACCCATTATGGGTAAAATATCGCCACAAGGGCCAGTTTTCCCCTCTTGTCTTTGGGGTGTTGGGAGCAACCTGGATATTGATGGTAATGGTTGATGTTATATTGAAATTGTGGTTATTCTATATTAGATACTATTAGATGGTTACTCTTACGATATAGCTGAACATGTTATGGAATGACAATTATAGTAATGGTTGATATCATAGTAACCATCTAATGACTACAATTTTTGACAATTTAGCAGGATCTAATTTTTGTTAACCAAAAAAAACTCATGTTATCATAGTAATGACCAGAGTTACATAAGTACTGTAGATGATTCATCCTAATTGGTGAAGCCCAAAAAGAACACGAACTCGACATTCCGACCGACCGAAATTTAACTCAGGGGATCATCCGGCTGGGGAGTTCACATAGAGAGTTGATCAAGATCATAGTTATTAATACTGCTATATAGCTATAGTTATGAAAATTATGGTTTATAATGATTAGTATATATATATAAGATAGTAATTTACTATGATGATTGTTGTTATGATAATTAATGATAACTATTGATAGTTGATGAAACTATACAATTGCGTGGCTCATCCCAATGAGGAAGACAAGCGCTTGTTTTTGGTTCTTATTTTTGAAAAGGTTGAAGTCAGAAAAGATATTCCAGGTGGAAGTGAGGATTATTTTTGAACATTATTTTTGGAGCGGGCAGAGAGAACACTACACGAATTGACTGTATATATCTATAGCTATAGCTATATCTATAGCTATGTCTATATCTATGTCTATATGTATATCTATATCTATATCTATGTCTATAGCTATATCTATATCTATATCTATATAGCTATTTATACACATATGAACGCTTAGAAAAAACAGAGGAGGCGTCGGGTTCGAGCCAGGCTCAGGAAGCCGGGAAGGCCGCCTTTGACGTCTATCGCAAGGCCGGCGGGTTCAGACGCGAAGCACTAGATTCCGAAAACTTGGTAATTTTCGGACAGATGCAAAGTATGTAAAAACTTGGCATTTCATCCATCTGTTTTTTTCCACTTTTGCCTTGACTGGAAGACGCCGAGGCGAAACGATCCTTGGACGATTGCAGCGTGGAAGCCGCCAAGGAAGCCGCGCGGTCGGCCAAGGTGGGACCTGCCGTTGTGGAATTGTTCCGGATCACTGTATAACCATGGTGGTCAAAGCCATAAGTTGGGATATCACCCCTAGAATCCAAAGTATACTTTAGTTCCATTAATATCCACAAAAATGACTGGAACAGCATTTCCAAGTAGATATTGGCCTGTGAGGAATCATGAAATTTCATGAAATTTCATGCTTTCAGGGTTTTCTGAGGAAGACATTTTACGTATTTTTTTCAGAATGATCATTTTATGAATCGCCATTGAAAGACGATTTTTCAAGCCATCATCCCATCATGATGGATGGAATCGTAGGATCAGCAACAAAAACACCGGACCTGGAGGGGATAAAAAAAGACCAGGAATGGTTTGGGATGGATTGAAAGCAACAACTAGCTAGTAACTAGCTAACTAGCTATGCTTTATGATATTTATATATATTTATGATGGATTGTCCTACTCACAAAAAAGTTCGATTCTTCGAAGTTTCTGGATGCAAACGGCTTAAGCCAGAGGGTTTTTGGCTTCGGCCGTTGTTTTTGTTCTTTTCGACAAATGAGTCGATGATGGTTTCCACCAAGAAAAATGGTGACTTTAGCAGCTTTGATTCTGCTGATTGATGGTGATTCAACCATCACAAGATTTCCCCACCGCGCACGATTTTGGCTACCAACACATCTTTCTCATTCTTTCTCCATATAAAAATTTACGACGGGCACAGTAGACCTGTTTGAACTTCCAAAATGGCAAATGGTGTACCTAACCGGCCCAGTCGACCCACCGTTTCTGTGGATGGAACCCGCAATCTTCACCGAAAAGTTGGAGTTCATACGTCTGCAATCTCCAAAGACGATCCATTTCGACATATTCAAACCAAAGTTAGCTATGTTAGTTTACTAGTGAAAATCATAGCTATTGAAAGGGGATTTTTTAAATTTAAAGTTTACTATTAGTTGATGGTTGAAAACATAACATCAACATAACAAAACAGATATAACTATTATTTGATGATAGCTATGATAACTATATATATAACTATTGGTTTGATTATAACTATTATAACATATATATATAACTATTAGTTGATTATAACAGGCTACTCATCACCAATCCATCAAACCATCAAAGCTGCACCGAGGCGAATGGTTTGGACACGCCGACGCAGTTGAACGCTGGGGCCGTGACGGCTGCACTGTCGCTGGCGTGCCGTGGTGGCGTGCCGTTAGTTTTATAAATGTTTGGAGTAGAGTATTAGTAGATATTGACTATATATATACATATATCTACAAGGTATATATATATATACACATATGATATGTAAAAAAATATAGATAATATCTATAGTTAGTTTCATGTGCCGTGGTCAAATTGTGGTTCATAGTCCTACAAATACTGTACATATTGATAGTTTACCATATCAATGTATGAACCGTTTCATGTATAGTCTTTATATAGTCAAATTTTTACTATATTGCGATAGTTTGTCCCAGCAAATGGATGCAGATAGCAAATGATTTATGATGAAGTAAACCCACTAATAAACCATCCTCAATTGGGGTTAACCATTGGGTATATTCCTAGCAATGGGCTTTTTTTTTTTAATGCCCGGCAAATGATTGGTTGCTGGGATGGGTCAACACCGCCTTAGTCATAGCAGATGAACAAAGAACTATAGTGATGAAGTAGATTATATAAACAGTATGGATAATATACTTATAATTAGTTGTGAATTCATGCAACTATTGGGATATATATACATAATAAGTAAAAACATACTATAGAACTAACCTCATATGTCCCATGGAGAACAGTTGGATCAGAATGGGGATATAGTCGGGATGTAATGAACAGTTCTTTGTGGTACAATGGGATTTCATGGGAATATCCAGGGGATTTTAAAAAAGATGAGGAGTGAACAGTTTGACCCTGACGGATTCATACCAGAAACTCACAACATTTTCCCATTGCAATGGATGGGTGGTATGAACCAACCAGTTTATGGGGATATCATAGGAGAGAGAACCAAGAATGCGATCTGGTTGAAAAAAACCCTTTAAGGGACTATAAAATCAGCCATTTAATGATATATTGCTTGGGATATCAGCAAGTATAATGGACATGTAACCAACAATGCGGGTTTAAGCAGCAGCAATGATATGAGGATGGTTAAAAACCTTTGATTTCATATATTGACGCAGGATGTTGCAATCCCTTATTTGTTATGACCCCAAACAAGCCCTAGTGGAATGTATGAAAAACCTATTTATCCTGCTAGCAGTCCCAACATTGGGGGTCTTTTTTGACATGATTGGGGGGACGGAATTGCCTGTCCATTTGCATCGGGTATAATCTCATTTTGGTTGGTGAACCCCCCCATATATCCGAGTAAATTATTGCATTTCACCAACCTGAAAAGTTAGTTACCCTGAGTTACAATCATTTCTAGTCACCGTAATATCATTAAGGTTTTAGTTCTTACGATTGCCCTTGTTACTACCATTCTTACTATCATTATTGCTATCTCTCATCGTTAGCATGATTACCATTCTTGTTACTAGTCTTCTTCTTATTACAGTTCTTCTTCTTGTTATTACTACTAGGATGACTGGAATTATTTGATATGTTATATGATATGTATATATATATATATGTATGTATATATAATATCTATATATATATATGTATGTATATATATATATACATATGTTTGTATGTATATATATGTATGTATGTATGTATGTATATATATATATGATATATATATATATATGTATATCCGATGTACATCTCAACACAAGCGACTGGAAATCCTCGTGTATGCCCTCTGACTTTTCCGGTGGCGCCGTGGCCCGTAAGGGCCGTCCAGGTCCATAGGAAAGACGGGTCAGGAGCAAGCGGACGGGGCCTTCAAAGCGTCCAAGGCCACCACCATGGTGGGTTTATGTGGTCAACACCACGATATTGGTGGGATACCCTCTGGTAAACTAACATAGCTATTGAAAATTGCCATTTATAGTGGATTTACCCATTGAAAATGGTGATTTTCCATAGCTATGTTAGTTTACCAGAGGGTATTCCATTTCATATCATATAGATTAATTGATCCATTGAAATATTAATGGATGAAAATTATATAGATATTGGAATATGAATGGAATATCAATGGATCAATGGAATATACCCTCTGATAAATATACAGTTGGACCCTGAAAATCAGCCATTTTTTTTTGGAATCACTACAGTCTTCCAAGCCCGTTTTCTGCCAGGGTCGAACTGTTAATTTACCAGAGGGTTAATATATTGATAAATCCACATTAACACCACATTAACACCACATTTTATGGAATACTTAAAGTAGGGTTTATATATGTATATACATATATGGAATATACATGAGATGATATGGGACTCCATGGTGAATATGGAATACTTTTATATAGCTTTTTGATATGGAATATACGGGGTGATATGTTTTTTTTCCCGATTTTCAACTGAATGGGATATCATGGAACTTCATTGTGGATTTTAAGGATGTTTGTATGGGTTAGACCCCATGTATATCTGGGATCTGAGCCCATCGCTTGCTACTACATGATTCGAGGAAAGTATCGAGGACGGATACACAAAGGGCTTTGAATGGACTGTTTGCTGTTTGGAATCCTGACATTTTCCCTTCAACTCCAGTTGAGACAGCGTCAAAGATGTTCCCAACCAGTTGAGTCAGGCTCGCAGACTCCCATGCGAAAAAAATATTGGTGGCTAGCAAGCTGTTCTATATAATACCCACGGATTCTTGACTCACAGCCAGAATTAGACCCTCGATCCAATGGCTCTTCATCATCTTATGAGAGGAGAATGGAGGGAACTGTTTGGATCTATAGTTGTTCTCATACTCCCTAATAAACGATGGGGAACCAAGCAATTGAGTTTTACATGATAGTATATGCAGCCTAGACATGGAACAACTTACCATTGTGACGGTCCACCGGTTTTGAACACCAAAAGCACCGTTTTGGCAAAAAACATCACGAATGTACCGTCTGATAATCAAACATGGCAAATGATAAATTCTTCCGTTTAGTTCGATGATTTTCCCATCTTTTTGGGGACTGAAAAATCGCAGGAGTTCCCCAGGGCTTCCCAACGTCCGCGCCTCGGCGCGCAGGTCCTCGTACGACA
Organism: Cladocopium goreaui; assembly: GCA_947184155.2. Lineage (NCBI taxonomy): Eukaryota > Dinophyceae > Suessiales > Symbiodiniaceae > Cladocopium > Cladocopium goreaui. The sequence goes on from CAMXCT020001957.1 coordinate 93,498, forward strand.
GCTGCTTCCCGGCAGCCAGCAGCAAGAAGCCTTGGAGGCATTGAATGGGCACCTCAGCCAGCATTTTGTTTTTTTTTTTGTGTTTTTTTTTAAAGATGATTTGATGGAATTTCGTTGGCTAAGTTGGTGAACATCCCTCCAATCACTGTATTTTTGGTCTTTTACCCTCCAGTTGTGGCCATTTGGATGGGGAAAACGATGGGAATTCTTGGTTCTTGTTCCGAAGAAAATGAGGGGAAATGATGGGGTAGGCCCATGAACAGTTGGGAGTCGTAGACTTTGGGTAGCCCAAAACCAAAATTGGTTTCCCAGACAAAGCTGCGAATTTTGTGGTTGATTTTGGGCTTGCCTGTTTTAGGAAGCACGGGATTTTTCTGCACGACTGGCAGATTTGTTCCAGAGATGTTGGTTAAAATATTGCATTCATGGAGGATTTGGTATGGCTTGAACATATTACCATGCTCTTCAGTGGCGTTCTTGGAAAATGGGTCAGAGACTTCAGCAATCCATGGCCGCTGTCTCGTCTCCCAAGGCAATCCATGAGGAACTTAAACTCTTTGGAATCACATGGATCGTCGTACACTTCCCTTGACACTTCAAGAGAGTAACTCCCCAAAAGATACTGTGGATGGAAGAAATCCTGCACCAGTTGATAGGTGTTTTATCCCATTATTTATAGGCTTTCAACCATACAAGGTGGTGCAGGATTTCTTCCATCCACAGTAGGAACACATAGTTTACCAAGTAGTTCACCTTTCTAAAGTGGGATCCCCAAGTCACTGCACCTGCTTCAAGATTGCATACCGTTAAATAAACCCTGTTCAAGAATTAGAAGCCCCGGTGTCAAAGATAATGACATGTTTTGACCATGAACACCGGGTACACCGGGGTGAGGCTCAAGGGATCTGCTGGTAGCTGTCGTTTCAATGCCATTTTCTCCCCGGTGAAGGGGACATCATCCAGCCTTGGCCGAGGGTCAAAGAACCCGTCGTTTCGGGCCGCGTTTCTGTGCCTGGACTTCTCCCCCATGGTTTCTGCAGGACGTCATCATACCGTGCTGCTCAGAAGTGATGGCTGCGCTGTTGCTTGCGGATGCAACAGTTCTGGACAATGTGATATTCCACCCTTGGAGGAGGGTGTGAGACACATCCAGCTTTCTGCAGGCTATGAACATACAGTGCTTCTCCGAAGTGACGGCTGTCCAGTTGCTTGCGGATGCAATAGTTGTGGGCAATGCAACATTCCGCCGCTGGATGAGGGTCTGACGTGCACCCAGGTTTCTGCAGGCGGTGGACATACCGTGCTTCTCCGAAGTGATGGCTGTCCAGTTGCTTGCGGATGCAATAGTTGTGGGCAATGCAACATTCCACTGTTGGATGAGGGTCTGACGTATATCCAGGTTTCCGCAGGTCTTGGTCATACAGTGCTTCTCCGAAGTGATGGCTGTGCTATTGCTTGTGGACAGGATGGACATTGGAGTTTGGGACAATGCAACATTCCCCCTTTGGATGAGGGTCTGACATACGTCCAGGTTTCTGCAGGCGTTCACACAGTGCTTCTTCGAAGTGATGGCTGTGCTGTTGCTTGTGGATGCAACAGTTCTGGACAATGCGACATTCCGCATCTGGATGAGGGTCTGACATACATCCAGGTTTCCGCAGGTTATAGACATACAGTGCTTCTAAGGAGCGATGGCTGCGCTGTTGCCTGCGGATGCAACAGTTCTGGAGAATGTGACATTCCACCGTTGGATGAGGGTGTGACATACATCCAGGTTTCTGCGGGTTTTAGACATACAGTGCTTCTCAGAAGTGACGGAAGTGCTGTGGCATGCGGATGCAATCAAGATTTTGAGTGCAACATTCCATGGTTGTGGTCCTGGCTTGATTGGTGGTCTGTAGGTCTTCGTTATGTTGCAGACTTCAATGCACACAAGGAGCATTTTGAGCGTGTTTTTCAAGGCCAGTTTCTTCAGGAAGGTGATGAAATCATTGTGATCTTTTTAGCCTTGGATGGGCACGAAGCGGTGCGTTTGAGGACCAAGGCTTTTGACCTTGCTTTGGAGGCGACTAGGCAACTGGCACTTCAGCTGAAAGCTGAGAATGCTGAGAACGCCGAGCCGCTTCGCGTGGTCTTGCCCGATGGGCAGTTGTTAGATGCAGTTTGCACAGCAGATCCATTGGTCACACTTGCACAAGTGTGTTCGAAGCATGAGGCATGAAATGCAGATGTCGTGCATTGTACAGTTAGTACAGTTTCTTTTTTTTGTGGTGCATCCACAAGCCAGTCCGAATTTTAATCGAATTTGTATTGTACAGTTGCCAGCTGTAAGCAGCCAGCTTCGAGGGGTGCTACGGTGGCCCGCGGCCCGTTTACATCAGTTAAAAGCGAATTGACGCGCGAACTCTTCACCTTTTGCATTGCACTTCTCTTTTTTATGTACCGGGTACCCAAATTTTGAATGGATGCATGAGTGGCAGGGATGGATTTGCCTTGATGAATTCCTGATTGATTGGTTTGTTGTGACCCTTTTGTATGATCTAGTCTTCCATGTGCAAAAGGCCCATGTTGCTGGGCTGTTCTGATATCCTGACGAGAGGCTTTATGTGGGATTGTTCATTATCACCAATGTGTATACTGGGTCAACCTTGCTTAGATATTAATCTTGTGCTATCAATGGTAAAATATACTAAACAGCTAAAAATTGGATCGTTTGGCAGGTATCTAAAGTTGGCCATGTAAAAGTCATGTTGTTTTGCCAAATAGAAAACAGAAAAACCATGAAATTGCTACAGTTTGATCACTACCAGCACGAGTTTTCCATCTCTTTCCCACATCCAAGTGACATCTGGACTGGGCGTGTCTGATCTTTTTTAGGGGAACGCCCCAAAATTTCATGGGTCATCATATTTTTTCCCATTCATTACCCTCTGGTAATTTGTTACATAGCTATTGAAAATGGCCATAGAAATAGTGGATTTTCCCATTAAAAATGGTGATTTTCCATAGTTTTTTCTATGTTTACCAGAGGGTAATCGGGGCCACAACTCCAAGGCCTATCAGCTACATCACTGGTGCCACTTGAACGACTGCGGCCGTGCAAGCTGGGGAAGTTCCGCTAATGTCGAGGTGTTTTTTTTTGTGAAATTGGGATTTTCATGGAGATATATTGGGGTTATAAAGCCAATATTTGAATGGAGATTTATTGGGGTTATAAAAGATTGTAAAGCCGATCACATGATACTTGGGTCTGTCATTTTGTTAGCGGTAGCCTTCGGTTTTTTCAGCGCCATGGATGGGAATCCCTCAACTCAACTGGCGTCGATGGGAAAATCATGGTTTTTCAACGGTGGATTTTCCAGCAAGCCATGTTTGATGACCGGAGGGTAGCTGCATTCGACACCCGAAAAAAGACCCAGACCCCTCACCCCTCTGCCCTTCCACAAACCCTAAGAGCAGACCCAAAACACTGTAATTGACAGTGTTTTTGTGCCTTTGGCATGGAAAAAGTATTTCTTGCAACATGCAGAAAACTGCGTAAATACCAGTGTTTTTGCTTGGCACTGGCCAAAAAACACTGTAAATAATCTGATTTTTGTTACCAGAGGCAAAAAACATCGTAAATACCGTGCTTTTGGGCTTCCGAGGAGCAAACAACATCAGAATTTACGGTGTTTTTTGCTCCGAGAGCTGCAAACAAACGTGCAAACACCACCTATTTGACGATTTTCGGCCACTACGGGACGGGACTGAGAAAAAATCTGCACGGGTAACAGCGGCAACAACAAGAAGAACAAGAAGAACAAGAAGAAGAAGAACAAGAAGAACAAGAAGAACAAGAAGAACAAGAAGAGCAAGAACAAGAAGAACAAGAAGAACAAGAAGAACAAGAAGAACAATAAGAACAATAAGAACAATAAGAACAATAAGAACAATAAGAACAGTAAGAGCAATAAGAACAATAAGAACAATAAGAACAATAAGAACAATAAGAACAATAAGAACAATAAGAACAATAAGAACAAGAAGAACAAGAAGAACAAGAACAACAAACAACAGCAACAACAACAGTAACAGCAACAGCAACAGCACCAGCAACAACAGCAACAACAGCAACAACAGCAACAACAGCAACAGCAGCAAACAAAAAACATCATCGACATTTATGATCAGAGTGTTGCCCGCCGGACCTCAACCACAAAGAATCTCCGAAGATATACCAGATAGAATGCCAGAAAGAATTGCAGAACATATAAGATATACAATGCGAATGCCAGATACCATGTCAGAAAATATGGCAAAATAGTGTCACTTGGTGGGGACCACTCGAAGGAAAGTAACTTGTTCCGAAGGCTTTCAAAACTTGACTTTAGACAGCCAAAATGACGCCTTGTGAGGCCCCGTGCGCATCATCGCCATCATCAACAACGGTAACGACATCAAGCATTTGATCTTGGATTCTTTTGTTTCATGTTTTTTTGCGCTTTGCCTGTGGTGACGCATTTTGCACCGATACGTTTCTACAAACAGACGACGTTACGCACAGAAGCCTTTACACAGAGCAGCTCTTACGCGCATTTTCTTACACAGAGAGGTTTGTGCACAAAAAAAATATTTTGTACACAGACGCCTTTACACACAGAGTTTTTTCCGCAAAGAAGGACGTATTTACACACAGATGCTTTGTACAAAGATGCTTTTGTGAGCATAAATAAAGGCACATAGGCGTTTTTACACACAGAACCTTTTCCACAGAGAAGCCTTTGCACAGAACAGTTTTTACACATGTTTTGTCTACACAAAAAACATTTGACACAGAGAAACTTGTACACACAGACTGCACACAGAAGTTTTTACAGATCGACTTTTTTGCACGCAGAAACTTTACCCAGAACAGTTTTTACACAGCAGAAACTTTTTCGTACAGAAGCCTTTGCGCACAAAAAAATATGCACAGCAGTTTTTACAGACAGACGGTTTTTACATACAGAAAGTTCTCCGCACAGAAGTTTTAACGCACAGAAGATTTTACACAGCATTTTTTACATACAGACGCATTTACACACACATGTCTCTATATACACAGACACAAATTGCACACAGAAACTTGTGCACACAGCACGCCTTTACACACAGCCAACTTTTACACAGAGAGGCTTTGCTTCCCCTTCTTGATCACCTACCTTTCGTCCATGAAGTGGGAATCCTCATGAACCAACCAGGATTAAATGGAATGACAACCAGCAGGTTTACGTCACACTGCTCACACCCATCTAATTTGAAAGGAACAGCCGCCCCAAGTTATGTGTCCTCATAGCATTTGCAAAGAAGTCTGCTTATTTTCCGATGGGTAAAAACACAGTCCTTGTCTGATGGGAACAATGATCGTGTATTGAATAAAACAATACACATCATATACACATCATACACACATCGTATACACATCATATTGCATATCTATGCACCCCTGGGTTAGCCCAGGAATCACTTTGTGTTTGTGGCATCCCATTTCCAGGTGGAAGGGGCTGGATCACGATATTTTTTTGGGATGTCATCCCATGTCATCCCAAGGCCATTGACGAACGACTTTTTTTTATTTTTCAAGATGGTGAAATTGCACCAGCAACCAGATACTATCGTTTGATATCGTTTGTAAATCAAGAAACATATAAAAAAGGGGCACCACTTTGGAATGATGAATTGGAGTCCATGAGTCGGGAGTGGTGTTTAATCTGATGTGGGGACGGGATTGCATCCGTTCAGACCTGGCCCATGGTCCCGGCTGTTCTCTGTGGAAATAGGCTATACCGCCCTGTTTACTGACTGCGGGTCAAGTGCACTTCTTGTCGACAACTTTCGCAGATCGAGCCCCGCACCCAGAGACCGTCCTTCCGCGACCACGGAAGCCACTTTACCCGAAAAAACACAAGGTTTCGCGCCCGAGAGTGTTTTCACCCGTGACTTCACACGCTTCCGAACTGTCACACTTCCCAACTACTTGTTGATGGGTGGTTGACATGATGATGTGGTCGACATGATGAGACATGAACATGATGACAAGACTGCCCCCCGACATCGTCCGTAACTCGGAGGTTTTCGAACTAAACTTCCTTTGATACATGCATCTGTCTGGTGGTTTCAAACATTTTTTTGTGTTCAGCGTAGATTACCGATGGATTTCCAAGTTTTACAGGGGATTTCCCATGATTTTCCAGCTAGCCATGTTTGATTGCCATATTTTAATTTTTATTCTCCTATTATATCCCCATTATATCCAAATTTTATTTGGACTATATTCCCATATTTTGATGGTTATTGAGGGTGAACTCCCATCATCATTTTCCTGCTAAGTCCTATTAAATCCCATTAAAACCCCCATGAAAATCAGATTAAAATCCCATTAAAATCACATGAAAATCAGATTAAAATCAGATTAAAATCAGATTAAAATCCCATTAAATTCCCATTAAGATCCTATGAGCACCAGATGGTACTCCATCAGCAAGGTCCTGCCGACCGGGCAGTGGAATCCGGGCCCTGGGTCCTTGGCCACGCCTGCGAGTGGGGGACGTCAGGGATCCGGTCGGGGGACGTTGTGTCGCAACGGGCGCTGGTGGTTGAGAATGAGTATATCATGTGGATAGAATGGGATCTAATAGGTACATAGAGATACATACATACATACATACATACATACATACATACATACATACATACATACATACATACATACATACATACATACATACATACATATTATACATATATATAATATATATATATATATGTAATTACACACTACAGTAAAAATAGGTTCAGCGTGAAAATAGATTTTTCGGAATTAGCAACAACAAATTTAACATCACAATATTAAGAAAAGCGTAAGAGGAATGATAATGACATTAGTGACAATAATGATAGGGAATAAAGATACACAATAAGCAATAGTAATGATTGCCCTGGTAATGATAACAACAATAAACCAGGAATACACACAAATATGTGTATATATATGTATATACACTAACATATATATATATACATATATATACATATGTATATATATGTATATATACATGTATATGTAAATGTATATGTATATGTACACGTTTATGTAAACATAAATATGTATATGTATATGTATATGTTTATGCATATGTATATGCGTATATATATATATATGTATGTATATATATATATGTATGTATATATATGGGTATGTATATATATATAAATGTGTATATAAATGGATATACGTGTATATGTGTATATATATATGTATGTATGTATGTATGTAATGTAATGTAATGTAATGTAATGTAATGTATGTATGTATGTATGTATGTATGTATATGTATAATTTTTAGTTTTATATGTATATGTATATGCGAATGTAAATGTAGATGTATATGTTTATGTATATATGTATTTGTGTATTTATGTACATATGTTTCTATGTATTTGTGTATATTTGTATATATGTATACTTGTATAAATGTATAAATGTAAATACATGTGCATATGTAAATATGTAAATATATGTATATATATATATGCATACATGAATATATGTATATCTGTCTGTATATGTGTATGTATGTATATCTCTATATATGTACATATATATACATGTATATACATGTACTTTTATATGTTTATACATGTATATATATATATATGTACATATGTGTATATATGTATATCTGTTTATATGTATATATGTATATATTTAAATGTGAATAAACATGTATATATGTGTATATGTATATATGTATATGGATATGTATATATATACACAGTGATTATGTTTTGTCCAAACATATTACAAAATCCAATGGTTTATCATCCTTTTCCCCCTGCAAAGTGCTACTTTTTGGGTCCACCAGCTGATTTGTGCTTCCTCTCCTCCTTGGTAGTGCCTTCCAAGATTAAGAAAGTATGTTGCACCTATTTCTTCACAGGTCTCCAAAAGAAGTATATGTATGTATACATACATGATGTAGATGTATAATATGGTAGTTCCCATAACGATAGAAACATGATTCCCTACTATCTTGATGATGCTTCAATTTTCCATGTTTTTTTTTGTTCACTACATTTTGGAGTCAACAACTTTTCCCCATTTTTTGCGCCATATCCATATCCCCCTGTTGATTGGGGCCCAACTTGCGTCCTCATAAGAAAACTCAGGCCCTGATCCGGTGGCTGCTAATATGGGCCCCGCTGTCGTGCCGGTAGAAGAGGCGGATGGGTTTTCAAAGATCGACATCTCCAAAAAAGGTCCATAGTTTAAGGCAACAGAAAAAGTAAGTGGAGTCTGAAAACCCGACCCAGACACATTATGGAGATATCAGAACTTGTTGGAAGGGATAACATGTTGCTAAATGGAAAAAGGCTAGTATGCCTGAACATGCAAATGACACAGTAGGGACTTTTTCCTAGGGATTTGTGGACACCTGCGAGGTGGTGATGAACATCAACAGCAACTATTCAGAGACCCATCTGAAAGAGCGAGGTTTGGCCAACTGGGCCTGGTTTCTGATCTCTTTCGTGGTGTCTTGGCGTGGCGTTTCAGTGGTAGATCAGCTGGTTTTTTGTGGTCGTATCACTTGGTTTTTTGAATCCGTGTACTGGAAATCATTTGGGTTTGACAATTATGGGAATCTCACCCCAGAATTTGATGGTGAATTCCAATGGTGAAGCATGTTTTTCCCATCTTTTCCTATTAAAACCGTGATTTTGGGTATAACCATTTTCAGCCACACCACTTTGGCGACGAAAGTGACTCAAAAATGTCCCCCCCTGTGTTGCAGCCGATCGCTGGTGCGATGCCACACAGGTGGCGCTGGTGCTCATGATTGGCTTCGCTGTCTGTTATCGAAACATGAGTGACAGCTGGGGCCCCCCAGGAACTGGCCAGGAACTGGCACTGGCAGCAGTGGCTACCCCTGGTTGATGATTAGTTTGGGGATTCTACTACCCTTTTTACATATATAAATATAAATATATATATATATAATATAATATAATATAATATAATATAATATATAATATAATATAATATAATATATAATATAATATAATATAATATAGTATAGTATAATATAATATAATATAATATACTTATACATATACATATACATATACATATACATATTTCAGAATCCAAGAATAGGGAATCCCTATTAAGCATCCCTTCTCTGAGGTGGGTAAACCATCTTAAGCGGCGAAGCTGTTCTGTCCCCCTTGCACTTGCAGGTGAGGGAAATTTTATTGATGAGGACGAGGAAGACGATTTGGAGTGATGGGCTGTTTTCGAGGGTCCAAGTTGGGGGAAAGCTGTTCTTTTGACGCGAACGGATCAAGTGGGGCTGGAAGACCCTATCGGTCACTGCTCGACATGAAACCGTCATTCTGAGCCAGCTTGACCCAGACACGGACTGGCACTTTCCGTGACGGCAGCAATGTTCTGCCGGACCGGGAGGCCGAGGGCCGCCAGGCCACAGTGATAGCGATGCGACTAGGACTAGGAAGACTCGGGTGACCATGATGATAGGGTGCCAAGACACTTGGGGCCACCACTGGTTCCAAATGGGGAGATATGGTGAGGTTTCCCTGTTTCTTTTTAAACACACATTTGAGGTTGGCTCAAGAAGCAGTATCCAAAAGACTCTAAGCTCACTGAGATTGATGAGAAGGTCGTCCGATGTAATGGATGTTTCACGAGGTGAAATGTTGCCGCGCTCGTGCAAAGCCAGCAATGTACATGGCACAGCCGTAAATGATCTGGTACATCTGGTCTAGTGGTTCACCCCAGTCAAATCTGCAGGTTAATTCATCCCAATATATCCAAAATATAAGTGGACTTAACCTACCCTCTGGTAAACTAACATAACTATGGAAAATCACCATTTTCAATAGCTATGTTAAATTACCAGAGGGTATATACCCTACTTGTGGGGTTACCCACTGGGGTGAAGCACTCAGTAGCTGGGCTACGGCGCCGTGTGCAGCTTTCGCGTCAAGTTTTGGTCGCGCGGCGAGGATGGCCGGGCAGTCGCGGCGGGGTTCCCGCGCTGCGAGTGCAGCTACTTGGCAAAGTATCCGGCAGCTGGACTCCAAGTGCTAGAAATACATTGAACCGCAAGAATTCACACACACACACATATCTAATTATATATATATAAGTAATATATTATGTTTAATTGTGTGTATACACATGTATACACAATATATGCATATATATATATGCACATACACACATATAGCTGAAAAACATCTTGAATTGGGCATCCATTGGTACATTGAAATTCGATTCATGGAACATCCGACGGAGGCGCTGCTAGCGTCCCTGGCTTTCCTCGTCTCCGAGCACGTGAGTTTCGTGCCGGCCGGTGGGAGCCTCTGACGAGGGGGTGCCGGTGGGCCACCACTGGCGCGCTAGCAGTGGTGGTAATCCCAAGAAAATATGAGAGGGACAGATCTACCCTCTGGTAAACATACAAAAAGCTATTGAAAATGGCCATTTATAGTGGATTTTCCCATAAAAAATGGTGATTTTCCATAGTTATGTTAGTTTACCAGAGAGTAGATGATCTAGACATGTATATTTTCTGGTGCTTTTTGCGGGTAACCAGTAGATGTATGATCCTGGAAATTAGGATCTGTTATGATCTACTATTGCTAACACAAAATGCAACTGCAACAGAACTGGACTGGTTGTGGGTCGGGTACCAAGCGAGTGATGTATAAACCCATCCGGTCAGTACCTCCCTTAGGCCTACGTTTTGGCTCGCTTCGGCCTACGTCACAGATACATCATGAGATTTGCAATGGAAGGATATATGAATTCATATATCAGAGCATGTTTTCGACAGACTTGAAGTGGATTAGAGATGCTCATCGGGACATTCAGGACTTATAAGCTGATTCAGTGACCGATGCATTCTGTGCTGATTCTGATGCAGTCTGTCCCGGGTGGATCCGATGGATCCGATGGTATGCCGAACAGTTCGTCTCCTGTACCTCTAGTTGTCCCCAGTGGGGCCCCAGTCCCCAGTCCCACTCCTAAAGATAAACCGTTAAACCCTAAAGCTGTGAATCCACATCCAAGATTGTCGGCCTAAGTGATCCAAAATGGGACCTATAAAAATTTTAAAAATCCACCCCATTTGTGAGTTGTGGGTTCTCATCCACTGGGAAGGGTTAGGAAACATGACACATTTAGCTTTGGGGTGCCTCCATAGCTGGATACTCCTGTCCCAAAGATGTGGTTTCATCTCCTACATCCACCATGGTGTTTCTAGGGTTTGTTTCATATTAGTGAAGGCATTGTTGGGCTAGTGTTATGAGAATTTCTGCGAGTCACACATTGGAAACCACCATATTTTGGTTTTCTCATTTGGTATAGTTGGGTAACGGCCCCTTTGGCTTCACAAAGACGGGCCTTCGATATCAAGGGCTGCACTTCAACAGCTCCATGGCCCATCTGAGTACCAACTCCATAGCTTTGATGCAACATTCATCTTCGTATCTTCAAAGTTTTGAGAAACTAACGCAACTCAGGGATTTTCTCAAGGCCTGCAAGACCAAGAAAACAGATGAACACAGAAAACTGAGTTCTCTAACAAAATTTTGTGAGTGTGGACCACTTGCAAGACCCATAGTTTTTTTTTTCTCTCGATGGAGACATCATGCCTGCTGAGGTGCCATTGGCCCACGGGTGGAAGGATTGCTGCTCGTCCGAGGAGTGAAGTCATAGCGGATCGTTGGCATGGCTTCCGTTTTCAGCAAAGGACTAGCCGCATGTATAAACGTAATTTTGAACGAACTAGCATCGATATTGAAAACAGCCATGCCTTCCGGTCCGATCTACTTACATTTTCCATGTCCATGTTAGTGATAAACCCATAAATCCCAGCCATAAATTCCAGCCATTAATCCCTATAACATCGACATCACCCATGGTTCATCCTGCCATAAATCTCAGTGATACCACGTCGGGTCGGTGCTTTGATCCCACATCAATTGATGGTTGTTTGGTTAATCAACCGTATAGTTATTGATAGCTATGATAGTTATAACATCACCATGGAAAACATAACTGATGATCTATAGTTATTGATAGTTCTAATACACGTTGATATACCCGTATACATCCAAATACATCCGTATACCCATGGGAATCAATACAGAAACGAAAAACGACTATACGACTATCATATAGATAGTTATTGTATAGCATCAACGAGTTCAGGACCCTTAAATGGATGTACTGTACGATGTGAAGCTAGGTTGGGTAGATTTCCTTACAGAGCCCTTACATAGGCCCTGTATGTGGTAGGTACCTCTAGTTTATGTACCTGAAATGGCCATTGATAGCATACTCATTATAGACATCATTATATACATATATACAATATATTATGATAAATATACATATATACAGTAATATATATATATTTCTAATAACAATATATACAGTATATATATATGTATAATGTGTTACTATTGGTAGGTAGGTATATCTCCATTATATCATTGGTTGGACCCGTTCCATCCCAGGTCCAGTCTGCCGGAGCGTCTGCCGGAGCTTGGCGCGCAGATCGTGCCTCGGAAAACCGCAAAGGGCCAGCTGGTGATGACATACTGTGGATGGAAGAAATACTGCAACAGAAAAGGCAACCGTTAGGTAACTATGAAACACAGGGACAATAATGGGATTATAAGGGGATAAACCATATTATATAAAACTGGTGCAGGATTTCGCCACCATCCACAGTATGATTTTCAATTATGATGATGAACAAGTTAGGATGATATATTATATTATTATGTATGATGAACAATTATGATGACATGGTGTTATGACGAATTATGACGAATCATTATGATGAAGTATGATGATATATATATATATATATATTTAAGGGCTGCCGCCCCTGCCGCCGACCCCGGAAAAGAATGTGAAGAAGCCGAGGGAGGTCCACGACCTCGATTCTGTTTTTTAGACACTGCTCAGTTCACTTCTGAGATGATGATGATGACGTGATTTTTCCAGTGCAAGTTGTGGCGGTCACATCAGCATTTGAAACCGAAGATTGATAGCTTTGTGGAAAAGGATACAATACTCTGGAAAAGCCATGGTTTATTTGGAGGTGCATTCATCCAGCATCATGAGTGTCTTGCAAAGCCGCCCTGGTAGCTTCCTACTCCTGGTGAAGGACCTCTTGGAGTACCAGGACTATGCGCCAAATGGATCCATTTATGGCTCGAAATGGAACATGTTTAATCATGTTCATACAGGATCAGGATTCATGCAGGTTCAGTTTTTTTTTCTGTTGGTTGCAGAGCTCGGCCGAAGTGGCACACTGGATGTGGATCGGGTGCTGACGCACTGCAGCACTAGCAGTAGGACCTCCCGGGATTCCAAGATGCCAGCGTCCTCTAGTGACTCTGGTGGTTATGGGCAGATCACGAAATCCTTTTTTTTTTGGGAGGGGCAATTTTGCAGCTTGAGGAACAGCTATATGCTCAACACGGTTGGAAATCTTTAGACGATGTCGGCAAGCGACATGCAAACCGATTTCTGAGTGATGCATACCTAAAAGGTGTTGTGCGCGGGCAGGTCGAATGCTGTAACTTGCGAGCGTATCATCGCGATCGAAAGTTTCCCTGGAGCTGCATTTGCTGAGTTCGTCGCTGCGTACCACCATGAAGCGGCGAGCACGTCGGCATCCAAGCGCACCACGACAAAGTGGACACGGCGACAGGCTTCTGGCGTCCGACATCTAGGTGCCGTCGACATCGTGCAAGTTTACGGTCACCGACCCGTTGCGTCTGAAGTCTGGTGGTTGTCACCTTACGAATTTGTTGCAGAATGGGCAGCCACACTTGCCCGTGTACCAACAACACAACGTGAATGGGATCACGAAGATAAGGCAAGTTGGGACGTTACACTGACACCAGCTGGTATTCACGAAATGCAGCGACAAACAGATCCAGATAAGAAAATACAGTTGCAACCCGAACGCGATTACCAACTAATGGTGTCATGGACACCAAATCGCATTGGTTTACCAGCAACCACCGCAACGAAACAGCTGCGACATCGTTGCTATCTCCAACGGCGTATTCGTCCATGTTGCCCGCACTTTGAAAATTCACCTGTTCCTCTGCAGAACGATGGCCAACGAGAAGCCAACGCAAGATTGACGATAACCTATTTTCGAGCATGGACTTTGCAAGCACCTGTGGCGACGGGAAACGTCCCATTTGTCGGTCGTTTGAAAGCGCCAGAAGAAACTTGGGTTGATGCGTTACGCATGTGGTTGACGCATCTCCCATGTGAAGAAACAAAGCAGTACGTCGGTAACTTTCTTTCCGTGTATCGTGTACGCCCGAGCGGCGCAGAAGACGCAAATAGCGAGGACAGTGGCGTTGACGAGCCTTTGCTTGTCACTCCTACAACACTTCCCACCGCCCTACAAACATCTTTTCGAAAAACAGGACAACAACGAGCCGCGCACACTACAGACCTGCCAAAGGATGCTGACACCAGACTTCTTGCAAGTTATGACGACGCTGCGGCCCGAGCGGTAACGACGTGGCAGAACAATTCCCACCGCGCAGCGAATGAAACCGCACATAACCCATTCGAGGCCAAGGATCTAAAGGCGATCCGAAGAGGGTTGAAGGCTTTAGAGAGTAAATGCAGCAATGCGAACAAGCTGATCCATGACTCACTGCCGGGCGTGTGTGCAATCGAAGCACGGCAAACAAGACAGAAAGTCGATCAATTTTGTCAAGATCTAAGTCAGACAAAGCAATGCAACCCAGAGCAGCTATGCTTCATTGAAACTGTTTGTGCACGAATCAAGCACGAAGCCGCCACGGGGCAAGATCGCGGTGGCGCAGCAGAAACAAACACGGAGGCTCTTCGCTGGGCATTGCATGGCGGGCCGGGCACAGGCAAGTCGTACGTGCTGAACATATTACGCCGTGACTTGTTCGAAAAATGTCTTGGCTGGACTGCAGGCAAAGAATTTCAAGTTGTTGCGTTTCAAGCTGTGAACGCTGAGCCCTTGGATGGTGAGACAATCCACAAAGCTCTCGGACTGTCGTGGCACGGCAACGATCACAACGTTGCCGGACAACGGATTCTGGACCTGGCGCGGCAAGCCGTGCAGTGGCGCTGGCTTCTGCTAGACGAAATTAGCATGGTGAGTGCTGAAATGTTAGCACGCCTCGAAGCCCGCTGTCGGCAACTGGTTTTAGATATTTCCGCAACAAAATATGGCAAACGTACCCCTACCTGTGTTGCGCCCTTCGGTGGCCTAAATGTCATTCTCTCGGGCGACCTGTGGCAGCTACCTCCACCATGTGGAACGTTTCTCGGTCAAATTCCATGGCACCTTGTAACAGGCGTTCCATCTAAGAAATTACCACTAAGTTTGCAAGGCCAGCAGATCGTATGGGCTGCCAGCAGACAAGGTGGCCTACACGGAGTCACAGAACTCATACGGTGCGAACGAACGCAAGATGTCTGGTTGCAGGAGTTGCAAGCTGAACTTCGCGTCGGACACTTATCCGACGACAACCATGCATTCCTACATGGGCGACCTACAAGCGTTCCGGGAAGCTGGTGCACAAAAACGCAGCAGCCCACCTGCGGAGAAAATACATGCTATCGCTTGTACAAGCACGGTTCCACAGCAGCAGCAATTCTCAAATACGAATGTGCAATCTGCCACTCCGAACGAGAAAGTAAGCGTTTGGTTGCGGTGGCTCCAGACGACCCTCGGTTTGCGGAGAGTTTCAGGTTCGCCCGCGGAATTTTCCACACGAACGGGGTGAAGTGCCACGTGAATAAGCTTCGCGCAGAACAATGGGCGCGGCAGCAGGGGCAAGTCATCTATTATGCAGTGGCTACGGACAAGGTATCATCACGAGCTTTGCGCGAGAAGCCTGACATCGCCCAAGACAAGCTCACATGGCTGCAACGCAGCGACGCCGACTGCGGCAACCGGTACGGCGTCCTTCCGCTGTGCATTGGTATGCCGGTACAAGCGCGAGAACATCTCTACCGCAAAGAATTCAAGATTTTGAAAGGGTGCCATGGAACAGTCTGCGGGTGGTCTCGCGTCGAAACAGAAACAGAATCAGCAGACGGAGCAGTCATTTGGAACAAACTTCCTGAGTATATTTTTGTGCGTTTTGAAACACGCACACGGTGGACTATCCCAGGCATCGATGAAGAGAACGTCTTTCCAGTCAGCGTGCAAAGTGGACTGTGGTTTTTGGACGCGGGCCGCGCCAACCCACGATTGAAAGTGACTCGATACCAATTTCCAATTGCGCCCGACTTCGCTGACACGTTCTATGGCGCGCAAGGAAGCACAATAGAGCCGGGCGTGATTGTGGACATGATCGGTGCAGACCCAATAGCGGCTTACATTGGGATGACGCGCTGCCGCACACGGCAGAAGATCTTGATCTACCGTCCGTTCCCGCTGGCGCCTTTTCAAGAGGGCCTGCCGCTCGGAAGGCAACTTCTGCTTGACGTGTGGAAGCAGGAACCGGTGGACTGGGACGCGTTGCGCAAGAAGTACTTGGACGAAAGGCCTTGTCAAGAGTGTGGGGAGATGAAACGCAAAGACGCATTTACCAAAGCGCAATGGAAACAAGAAACATACCGCGTTTGCAAAGAATGCACCGCGCAGAAGCGCGAAGCAGGAACACCATATAGATGCACACAGTGCGGTCTGTGGCACGCGGCTGCCCACTTTGCAAGCAAGCACCAAAACCCCCGCTGGAGCATGTATCGCGTGTGTCTGTCGTGCGATACCAAAAAAGCATGTTTTGTTTGCCAAAGCAAACAAACGAAAGAACACTTCGGCGCCTCAGCGTGGATGGCACGGGAGCCCAAGCGAAGAGTATGTTTCCAGTGCCAAACGAAAACGCGTGGTTCTTGGAAGTGCGCAGCATGTCAGCAACGCAAACCGCAGCAGCAATTTTCTGATTTCAGTAGAAAGCGGTCTTCTGGCAAAAACGGTGCACAAACATGCAATGCATGTCGCACCGTTCTTGCGCAAGCTGTTCTCCGCAAGCGGGCTGCTGCATCGAACATAAGCCGACTGGAACCTCTTCGCAAAAAATTGCGTCAGACCCACGTGCTACGCGAGACATGGGAAGCGATTGCAGAATACAGACAACAACGCACGAGCCAGACCATGACGAGCGAAAAAGAAGGTACACATGAGATTGCAATCCCAAAAGAAAGAGAACAAAGTCCACCACCAGAAAAGAATTATGTGTACGTATGCCCTTTCTGCGAGAAATCTATTACTACTTCAATTGCTTCCGGACATGTCGACCACCGACGCGTGTGCGGGAAACAATTTCGCGTGCAGGATGGAGTTCTTCGGCCGACAGCCCACTTTTCGCATACATGCCCTACTTGTGGAACCTGCGTCCAAAGCACCAAAGAATTTGGGCGAATCAAAAGCAAACACAAACAATCCAATGGTCGCGCGTGCCGCCGAACGGAATGGCATGCAAAGTAACAACAAAGAAGCTCGCAGCATGAAAACTTGCAACAAGAAAACAGGCTCGCAAATAATCACCTGCCGAAGAACCACAACATGCCCTGGAAATCACTTCCCATGGAGAAAACACCAGGGCTCTGAATGGCTACTAGCTGCTAGCTGCTACTGGCGCTGGCTGCTGGCTACTAGCTATGTGCACCTTTTGCGTGCTCTTGCCTATCGTGTCGTCTGACACCCTAGAAAAACACAATTTTTCGATAGATTCTGTTGCTGGCGGCTGCTAGCAGTAAAACAAGTTCGAAAAAATCACCTCCCGGGGGGGAAAACACCAGGGCTCTGAAGGACGAGCGAGTCCCAGAACCACGCCAAAAAAGTCCCTAACGTGTCGTCTGAAATCCTAGAAAAATCTAGATTTTTTGGTACGCTGCTGGCTACTGGCCGCTGGCTGCTACTGGCGCTGGCTGTTAGCTACTGGCTATGTGCACCTTTTGCGTGCTCTTGCCTAACGTGTCGTCTGACACCCTAGAAAAACACAATTTTTCGATAGATTCTGTTGCTGGCGGCTGCTAGCAGTAAAACAGGTTCGAAAAAATCACCTCCCGGGGGGGAAAACACCAGGGCTCTGAAGGACGAGCGAGTGCCAGAACCACGCCAAAAAAGTCCCTAACGTGTCGTCTGAAATCCTAGAAAAATCTAGATTTTTTGGTACGCTGCTGGCTACTGGCCGCTGGCTGCTACTGGTGTCGTCTGGCACCCTAGAAAAACTCAATTTTTCGATAGATTCTGTTGCTGGCGGCTGCTAGCAGTAAAACAGGTTCGAAAAAATCACCTCCCGGGGGGGAAAACACCAGGGCTCTGAAGGACGAGCGAGTGCCAGAACCACGCCAAAAAAGTCCCTAACGTGTCGTCTGAAATCCTAGAAAAATCTAGATTTTTTGGTACGCTGCTGGCTACTGGCCGCTGGCTGCTACTGGCGCTGGCTGCTATAGCTACTGGCTATGTGCACCTTTTGCGTGCTCTTGCTTAACGTGTCGTCTGACACCCTAGAAAAACACAATTTTTCGATAAATTCTGTTGCTGGCGGCTGCTAGCAGTAAAACAGGTTCGAAAAAATCACCTCCCGGGGGGGAAAACACCAGGGCTCTGAAGGACGAGCGAGTGCCAGAACCACGCCAAAAAAGTCCCTAACGTGTCGTCTGAAATCCTAGAAAAATTTATAGATTTAGATTTTTTGGTACGCTGCTGGCTACTGGCCGCTGGCTGCTACTGGCGCTGGCTGTTAGCTACTGGCTATGTGCACCTTTTGCGTGCTCTTGCCTAGCGTGTCGTCTGACGCCCTAGAAAAACACAATTTTTCGATAGATTCTGTTGCTGGCGGCTGCTAGCAGTAAAACAGGTTCGAAAAAATCACCTCCCGGGGGGGAAAACACCAGGGCTCTGAAGGACGAGCGAGTCCCAGAACCACGCCAAAAAAGTCCCTAACGTGTCGTCTGAAATCCTAGAAAAATCTAGATTTTTTGGTACGCTGCTGGCTACTGGCCGCTGGCTGCTACTGGCGCTGGCTGCTATAGCTACTGGCTATGTGCACCTTTTGCTAGCTACTGGCTATGTGCACCTTTTGCGTGCTCTTGCCTAACGTGTCGTCTGACACCCTAGAAAAACACAATTTTTCGATAAATTCTGTTGCTAGCGGCTGCTAGCAGTAAAACAGGTTCGAAAAAATCACCTCCCGGGGGGGAAAACACCAGGGCTCTGAAGAACGAGCGTGTGCCAGAACCACGCCAAAAAAGTCCCTAACGTGTCGTCTGAAATCCTAGAAAAATCTAGATTTTTTGGTGCGCTGCTGGCTACTGGCCGCTGGCTGCTACTGGCGCTGGCTGCTATAGCTACTGGCTATGTGCACCTTTTGCGTGCTCTTGCCTAACGTGTCGTCTGACACCCTAGAAAAACACAATTTTTCGATATAGATTCTGTTGCTGGCGGCTGCTCGCAGTAAAACAGGTTCGAAAAGCACCTCCCAGGGGGGAAAACACCAGGGCTCTGAAGGACGAGCGAGTGCCAGAACCACGCCAAAAAAGTCCCTAACGTGTCGTCTGAAATCCTAGACAAATCTAGATTTTTTGGTACGCTGCTGGCTACTGGCCGCTGGCTGCTACTGGTGCTGGCTGCTAGCTACTGACTATGTGCACCTTTTGCGTGCTCTTGCCTAACGTGTCGTCTGACACCCTAGAAAAACACAATTTTTCGATAGATTCTGTTGCTGGCGGCTGCTAGCAGTAAAACAGGTTCGAAAAAATTTACCTCCCGGGGGGGAAAACACCAGGGCTCTGAAGGACGAGCGAGTGCCAGAACCACGCCAAAAAAATCCCTAACGCGTTGTCTGAAATCCTAGAAAAATCTAGATTTTTTGGTACGCTGCTGGCTACTGGCCGCTGGCTGCTACTGGCGCTGGCGGCTAGCTACTGGCTATGTGCACCTTTTGCGTGCTCTTGCCTAACGTGTCGTCTGACACCCTAGAAAAACACAATTTTTCGATAGATTCTGTGTCGTCTGACACCCTAGAAAAACACAATTTTTCGATAGATTCTGTTGCTGGCGGCTGCTAGCAGTAAAACAGGTTCGAAAAAATCACCTCCCGGGGGGGAAAACACCAGGGCTCTGAAGGACGAGCGAGTGCCAGAACCACGCCAAAAAAGTCCCTAACGCGTCGTCTGAAATCCTAGAAAAATCTAGATTTTTTGGTACGCTGCTGGCTACTGGCCGCTGGCTGCTACTGGCGCTGGCTGCTAGCTACTGGCTATGTGCACCTTTTGCGTGCTCTTGCCTAACGTGTCGTCTGACACCCTAGAAAAACACACTTTTTCGATAGATTCTGTTGCTGGCGGCTGCTAGCAGTAAAACAGGTTCGAAAAAATCACCCCCCGGGGGGGAAAACACCAGGGCTCTGAAGGACGAGCGAGTGCCAGAACCACGCCAAAAAAGTCCCTAACGTGTCGTCTGAAATCCTAGAAAAATCTAGATTTTTTGGTACGCTGCTGGCTACTGGCCGCTGGCTGCTACTGGCGCTGGCTGCTAGCTCTTTTGCCTAACGTGTCGTCTGACACCCTAGAAAAACACAATTTTTCGATAGATTCTGTTGCTGGCGGCTGCCAGCAGTAAAAAACAGGTTCGAAAAAATCACCTCCCGGGGGGAAAACACCAGGGCTCTGAAGGACGAGCGAGTGCCAGAACCACGCCAAAAAAGCCCCTAACGTGTCGTCTGAAATCCTAGAAAAATCTAGATTTTTTGGTACGCTGCTGGCTACTGGCCGCTGGCTGCTACTGGTGTCGTCTGGCACCCTAGAAAAACTCAATTTTTCGATAGATTCTGTTGCTGGCGGCTGCTAGCAGTAAAACAGGTTCGAAAAAATCACCTCCCGGGGGGGAAAACACCAGGGCTCTGAAGGACGAGCTGCCAGAACCACGCCAAAAAAGTCCCCAACGTGTCGTCTGAAATCCTAGAAAAATCTAGATTTTTTGGTACGCTGCTGGCTACTGGCCGCTGGCTGCTACTGGCGCTGGCTGCTAGCTACTGGCTATGTGCACCTTTTGCGTGCTCTTGCCCACGTTCTTGACACCCATTGGTGCCATCCTAGAAAAACACAATTTTTCATGCTGCCTAACGTCCCGTCTGAAATCCTAGAGAATCCTATATCCTATAGAAAATCCTAGATCTAGATCTAGATCCTAGTTCGGGAATCCTAGCTGGGCCAGCTGTTTCGGCCGAATCCCCCAGAATCTCCTAAACAATATTATAGCTGGGCCTGCTGTTTCGAAACGGTTCCGAAACAGCAAAACACCACCTAATTTCGTGCCCAAAACGTAACACATGAACCCAAAAAAAAAGCGGGCGGGAAGGGCAACCCAAGGAGCCCCACGTACTTCGAGGAGACTCCGGGAAGGACCCCCCACCGGTGAAACAAAAACCTCGGAGTCAAGGAATCGAGGTACGTGACCGGTGGGAGGGGGACCCAAGAGAGTCCCCCGGCAAAGGGTCATGGTTATTGTTGTTCGTTGTTGTTTCTTGTTGTTTGTTGTTGTTTGGTGTTGTTTGTTATTGTTGTTTGTTGTTGTTTGGGTTTATGTTTGTCTTTGTGGTTGTTGTTGTTCTTGTTCTTCTTCTTCTTGTTGTTGTTGTTGTTGTTGTTGTTGTTGTTGTTATTGTTGTTGTCGTTGTTGTTATTGTTGTTGTTGTTGTTGTGGTTGTGGTTGTTGTTCTTGTTATTGTTCTTCTTGTTGTTGTCGTTGTTGTTGTTGTCGTCGTTGTTGTTGTTGTCGTTATTGTTGTTGTTATTATTATATTATTATATTATTATTGTTCTTGTTGTTGTTGTTGTTGTTGTTGAAGGACGAGCGAGTGCCAGAACCACGCCAAAAAAATCCCTAACGTGTCGTCTGAAATCCTAGAAAAATCTATCTAGATTTTTTGGTACGCTGCTGGCTACTGGCCGTCTGCTGCTACTGGCTCTGGCTGTTCGCTACTGGCTATGTGCACCTTTTGCGTGCTCTGCCTAACGTGTCGTTGACCCCTAAAAAACACAATTTTTCGATAGATTCTGTTGCTGGCGGCTGCTAGCAGTAAAACAGGTTCGAAAAAATCACCTCCCGGGGGGAAAACACCAGGGCTCTGAAGGACGAGCGAGTGCCAGAACCACGCCAAAAAAGTCCCTAACGTGTCGTCTGAAATCCTAGAAAAATCTAGATTTTTTGGTACGCTGCTGGCTACTGGCCGCTGGCTGCTACTGGCAGCTGGCTGCTAGCTACTGGCTATGTGCACCTTTTGCGTGCTCTTGCCTAACGTGTCGTCTGACACCCTAGAAAAACACAATTTTTCGATAGATTCTGTTGCTGGCGGCTGCTAGCAGTAAAACAGGTTCGAAAAAATCACCTCCCGGGGGGGAAAACACCAGGGCTCTGAAGGACGAGCGTGTGCCAGAACCACGCCAAAAAAGTCCCTAACGTGTCGTCTGAAATCCTAGAAAAATCTAGATTTTTTGGTGCGCTGCTGGCTACTGGCCGCTGGCTGCTACTGGCGCTGGCTGCTATAGCTACTGGCTATGTGCACCTTTTGCGTGCTCTTGCCTAACGTGTCGTCTGACACCCGAGAAAAACACAATTTTTCGATAAATTCTGTTGCTGGCGGCTGCTAGCAGTAAAACAGGTTCGAAAAAATCACCTCCCGGGGGGAAAACACCAGGGCTCTGAAGGACGAGCGAGTGCCAGAACCACGCCAAAAAAGTCCCTAACGTGTCGTCTGAAATCCTAGAAAAATCTAGATTTTTTGGTGTGCTGCTGGCTACTGGCCGCTGGCTGCTACTGGCGTAGTAGTAGTAGTAGTATAGTAGTAGTAGTAGTAGTACTAGCAGTAAAACAGGTTCGAAAAAATCACTCCCGGGGGGAAAACACCAGGGCTCTGAAGGACGAGCGAGTGCCAGAACCACGCCAAAAAAGTCCCTAACGTGTCGTCTGAAATCCTAGAAAAATCTAGATTTTTTGGTGTGCTGCTGGCTACTGGCCGCTGGCTGCTACTGGCGTAGTAGTAGTAGTAGTAGTAGTAGTAGTAGTAGTAGTAGTACTAGCAGTAAAACAGGTTCGAAAAAAACACCTCCCGGGGGGGAAAACACCAGGGCTCTGAAGGACGAGCGAGTGCCAGAACCACGCCAAAAAAGTCCCTAACGTGTCGTCTGAAATCCTAGAAAAATCTAGATTTTTTGGTGTGCTGCTGGCTACTGGCCGCTGGCTGCTACTGGCGTAGTAGTAGTAGTAATAATAGTAGTAGTAGTAGTAATAGTAGTAGTAGTAGTAGTAGTAGTACTAGAAGTTGGGGTCGGCGGATATAGAACAGAAAAAATTGCTACCAATGCTGTGTCAGAAAATCCTTTTCCCTTTCGCGCTCCCCCTTGCGCAGCCGGGGTCGGCGGATATATATTGCTGATGAACAATTTCAAGAAAACAACACATGATGAAATAGTGATTTTCAAGAATCTTCGATTTGAAAGATCGACAGCATGTGACCTTGGCCAAGATGGGGCTATATCGAACAAGATGCATAGGTGACATTGTGGATTTTCGAAAACCTACACATGAAACTGGATGTTGGGAGGATTCACGTGACTCACGTCACCATTTCGCTGTTATCTTAACAATCGAGTGGTGTTTCGATGCTGGCCGCTGGCCATCTCTTCAGATTGGCTTTCCATATCACCCATGGTTTCAACATGGTGATGTAGAAAACCCACAGCGATTTCGTTGATCATCCCGCGATTTACCTGGGAAGATGGTGGCCGAGATGCCCCTCCGATCAGCCGGCCCGAAGTTGCTGTTGATTTTTCAGGGTTGTCCTGAGAAAAACAGCGAAAAACATGGGGGGGATCATGTTGGATTACATGGGTATAGTCTGTATAGTGACACATTCATTGATTTTCAGGCTCCGAAGGGCAACCTGTTGAGTCTTCAAGAGTCCCACACAAGACTGGATGTGGAATGATGTTGCTGCATAGACCTTTGGCGACAGGCGAATACCAAGATAGTAGTACTTGAAGATAACAAGATGTCTAGACTGGTTAGAATCTCCAACAATCAATAATTGCATAGAACTTCTAGTATATAATCCAGTTTATTTTTTAAAGTAACAATAAAACACCAGACGTTTTTACAATATCAATATTGGGTTACCCTCTGGTTATTTAACATAGCCATGGTATAGATGGTCCTAATCGAAATAGATGGTTTATCTAGCTATATAGCATGGTGAATCTTTCCATCGGCAAACTGTTAGTCATAACCAGAGGGTATCCCACTATTATCCCACTATTATCCCACTATTATCCCACTATTATCCCATTATTATCCCACTATTAACCCACTATTATCCCACTATTAACCCACTATTATCCCACTATTAACCACTATTATCCCAAAAGATTCTAGTGGCTACCTCCAAAGATGACGCCGCAGGCGCTGGCGGACAGTCCCACCCCGCTGCTCGGATGTCAGTTATGAACGTTGGGCCTGGGCTGGAAGCCTCGTTGATTCAGTTGGGAACGAGGCGAATTCAAGGGACGAAGTCCATAATTCATGTATATATACATATATATATAAATAACATGAGATAACATGAAATAACATGAAACAACATGAAATAACATGAAATAACATGAAATAGCATGAGATAACATGAAACAACTGGCTTTGCATGATTTCAACACAAGTTGTGGAAACCATTTCAACATTTTCAACATCATGTTCATCATAGGAACTCTTCACCTTGTGGGTGACTACCGGTCAGCCATATCAGGGACTTGACGCCCTTGGAGAAGTACGGCCCGGAGTCTGATGCAGCAAGCAGTGGTGGTGGCGATGGTTGGGAAGGCCCCTTATTGGTGGTTGTTGCCTGTTCATAAGCCCTTAAGAAACCATCATTATTAATCGTTATGGTTATTATTGTTATTATTATTATTATGATGATGATGATTAATCATAATATTATTCCATCATCATCATCATCATAATAATAATAACAATCATCATCATCATCATCATCGTCATCATCATCATCATCATCGTCATCATCATCATCATCATCATAATTAATCCAATATTATTATTATTGGAAGTTCACCTGGGTTTTGAATTCTGATGAACGACCCTGCAAGCAGGTTCAGCTAGTTCACCGGCGTTTCTCAGGGCCATTTTGGAGCCCTGTTTGTTGGTCCAGTTGGTTGGGAAACCCTAAAGGTGGGCAGGCCCCAATGTCCCCAGCGGCCGGCAGAATTTGGACCAATAGCTGCGACGAAGATTTTTTATCTGAAACTGTTGTCCCATCTCAATTTCAAGCCATAAAGTGAAGAGTTTCGCCTGGCGGAATGCCCAGGATCCCTTCTTCTACACCTACATCATTGTGTCCGTGCTCGTCGTTGTGGCACCTCGATCTCGATCTGGGTCACAGAACTTCCCACTGAAATGGAAAGCCTTGATATGGCAGCCCTCCAAGGGCTCCCAAAGCTGCGGTTGTTACATACTTAGTCATACCAACCCAGTACTCAAAGGCATGAGAATTCATGGCAGTACAGGAGTTTACTGCCATGAATGTCATGAAACTAGCTGCTTTGGACAATTCAGTACAATTCCCTACTGTGGATGCACAAAACCCAAAACACCAGTTGGTAGCTATTGATATATGATAAAACACTGTAAATCATGGGAATTTCATGGGATAAACATGGGATAAACATGGGATAAACCATCTACCCTCTGGTAAACTAACATAACTATGGAAAATCACCATTTTTAATGGGAAAACTCACTATAAATGGCCATGTTCAATAGCTATGCAACAAATTACCAGAGGGTATCAACTGGTGCAGGACCAGGATTTGGGGAAGATGAGTTTCTCGAGCATCATATTTGGGGATACCCTGTTTTTGACCAAACATATCTATATAGATACATAGTATGCGTGTGTATATATATAATGTACATAAAAAGATACACACGAACACTAGGTACACCCCGCTATGTCTTACACAGATGTTCATTGAATTCACCTGCTTTCTTTTTTTCTGACAACAACAAATAGCATATTTTCCCTGCACCATGTCCCCATATCTGTGTGTTGGAACTGAGGTGTCTCTCTATTTGATCACCAAACCCTTTTGGGAGCAGCGTTGGTTGATCGAGAAGATTAATGCGCACCTCGGATGAGTTAGGCCCCAAATCCATAGATCATACCCTCTGGTAAACGTACAAAAAGCGAACTGGAAAATCACCGTTTTGAATAGATAAATCAACTATTTCTATGGGCCATGGCTTCAATAGCTATGTTAGTCATTACCAGAGAGTAATGGTTTGTATGAGTATCAGTAGGGAAAGCAATGGGAGGCCCAAATTTTATTGGAACTCGCCATTGTTTTCTATCGCCTGCTCGATTGATGCAGGGAAGGATATCACGATCATGCCAGCTTCAGAAGCCACCAGCATCCACTCTTGGGGCTTTGGCCCTCACTATGGGAGTAATTGTTTTGGGAGTACCTTCAACCTCAGTTTCGCTACGAAATCTTCATGCAAGGTCAACTGAGGAGGTACTTCCAGGTACCCTCTCGCCTTGGCCAAGGCAGAAGCTGAAGTTCATTACCAATGAGAGCGAGGTGGCCGGTTCTTCGCCAGTCAAACCACTGAACCACTGAACTCTGGATCCAGCAGTTTCCAGCCTTTTCCCTCACTTGTTAAGCCATCATTGTATCATTGTATCATCGGATGGCCACAAATTGTGGTTCCCCATTTTGAGACTGGTTATCCAAAAATGATCCCAAGTATAGCCACAATTCTCCTGGCCGACTCTGTATTCCCCTGTTTCTGGGGCAAATATTCCACATTTTCCCAGTAAAGCCGAGAAAATCTGCTAGTTGGTGGGTTCAATTCGAAGCCTAGAAATCGGAGGATGAGCCCAACCGACAAGCCGTTGCCATTTTCAGGTCACCCCGAAGGAGCAGTTCGAACTGGGTCGAATGCCGCGGCTGCAGTGGGGTCGTAGATTCGTAGATATTTCCAATGAGAGACTTCATGGATAAAATTCCTATTTTTTGGTGAGAAGCATTTTTTTTTAAAAAATAGATTGATGCTTCAATGAACAGGGACTGGTGAACATCACAAGATTTGAATCGATTTGATACATTCTGCAGCTCTGTGGGACCTTGACATTTTAAACATCACTTTTTGAACAATTCAGTACAGTAATCGCCACTGTCAAGCATTTTGAGTCTATTTGATACTTTCATGGCTCTCATGGCTGTTTGGTACTTGATACCCTCTGGTAATTTAACATAGCTATTGAAAATGGCCCGTAGAAATAGTTGATTTACAGTACCCATTAAATATTGTGATTTTTCATAGTTATGTTGGTTTACCAGAGGGTAATTCCCCATCTTAGTGCTGGTTAGTGCTGGTGAATCCGAAGTTTTGGGCTGCCTTTGCTGTTGTGAAGCTGCGCTCTGGCCGCCAAGGTACAATGCCCTGAAGGATTTCCCATCGGCGCTCGCGGAGTTTACCTGGCTAAACCAACCCCGCAAAAATCACCCTTTTTATGGGTGGTATGGTTACCATTCCCAGGAAAATGGGTTGTAAAAATGGCATTGTTTTAGCCATAATCATTCAACTCTGGTTTATGGTAGCTTTAGCTATATTGGCATTCATGGGGTTTATAAACCAACAGGCTTAACCGGAACCTGCCAAGATCCGTTTTCTGAAACGTACTTTGGTGATATCCCTAATACCATGCCAGTGCCATTATTTCAACAACTGGCTGGTCAATGCCGCCTTCCCCCAAAGAATAGACAGCTGGGGACTGTGAGAGTGCATTGTTTCACATTCAGACATCTTATCAGGCTTTCCAATCATAGGTGAATGTCAAGTTTGAAAAAGAGTGCACTCTCTGAAAGATATGTTGCATATTTTGAAGGACTGTGGTTGCTTTAGAGAACTACTCTTTGAACCAATTTTTTGGAATGACAACTGCTGCTTGACATAAACAGTAAATTTCGTTACATACAAGATCTGCGTGATTGAGAAAGGAATCATGCCCTTTGTGACAACACTACTGTATATTTTGCTGAAATATAGTCGATCATAGGAAGGACTGTACTCTTCTATGAAATGCTATGTGTACTCTTCTTAGAAATACTATGCTTTCTGACAGACAAGAAACCTATTCTATACACAACTGCTGCCAGACATGAACGGTGCATCTCTTCACGCACAGGAATTCTACATTTGACAGCAGATATTGCACTTTGTGAAAGACCATGGTCTATGATTGCAAGAGCATTGTGTCTGGAAATTGGAAGGAATTAGAAAATATTAGAAACTGAACATTTTTTTTTCAGTAACTCTCTACTGCAAGACTCCAAGACGGGGCATATTTTGAAATGGTGGCATATTTCCTTCAGCTCCGACCGAGGTTTGAAGAGGTTGAAGAAGACTTCGACGAGATTCGAGCGGTCTTGGACCCTGAGGAAGCGACACTTGGGGTAGCCATGCGACGGTGTTGATGTGTTGAGAAGTTCTTGGATTTTGGTCTTCAAAATGACTTTGTACAGCATTAAATACATGACATTACTTTAAAATGAGAAGTTGAATGTATTGGGGAAGAGAATGAAAATAACTATCATCAATCAAATCATTGGTCATTGAAAATAATGCACACCGGTACACCTAAAACCTAACGGATTATCATCATCTTCCCCATGACCCAATGGCAAACCCAAATGGGTGTTGGACCGGAGCTTGTGCTGGTTGAAGGTTGACTCATATCCCGGTATTTGATGGTAGTGTTCCCATGTCTCTGGAAAAAAACTTGATATTTCTGCATGCTTCAAATGGATTTGTTTCCCAGAATCGGAAAGGACCAATTACGGTTGAACCCTTCATGTCACATTCCCGTAAATGAATCCATTGAAAATCATGTGTTGCTTTTAATCTGTCATTTTTCTGATTGCAGTACATAACCGGTTTTATTTTCAAATTTCCAAGAATTGAAGGCTAGACATCCATGGAACTCACGCGAAAATTTCCATGTTTCAATCAAAAAAGTCCATAAACTTTGGCAAAAACCATTCAATTGTCATCAATTCTCCATTTTCTTATGTTTTTTTTCTAGAAAAAAGACCTCCTTAATCGATGATTCCAGGACGCCATGGGTGCTCTGGCGGCCAGAGCGCAGCTTCACAACAGCAAAGGCAGCCCAAAACTTTGGATTCGACCAGCACTAACCAGCACTAAGATGGGGAGTCACCCTCTGGTAAACGTTTACATAGCTGTAGAACATCACTCAATTTTTAGTGGATAAATCAACTATTTCTATGGGCCATGGCTTCAATAGCTATGCTAGTCAGTACCAGAGGGTAACTGACTTAACTATCTTAACTATCTTAACTATCTTAACTGAGTTAGCTGATTTAACTGATTCAACCAGCAAGACATGAATGAACATTGACCTACCATGAGCTTCAGCCAGCAACATCAAGGGGATTTGATCACCAACGATGGGTTGGTGCTTCACCACCATTGCCATGGAATTTCCTGGTTGATCCGTGGTGAAATGGTGAAATCCGGAAATCTGATGGCCGTCATGTCGAAGAGCCAGTTGCCTAGCTGGTCAACCCTGGGTTTAAAGACTACACATACCCTCTGGTAAGCAAACACGACTAGCTGTGAATCTCCTATAGATCAAGGTTTCTTTTAACGGCAAAATCATCTATAATGTGGGATTTTCCATTGCCATGTTTGATTCCTGGAGGGTAGTTGAGGAATTAGGGGGGGTTTACGTACCCATGAAATGTGGGTCCTCAATGTTCACTGAACCAGCGGTCAGCATCCATTCTGGTTCTACATTGCAAATATGTCATGATGATGCACCTGATAGTCTTCATTCAATATATGGGTGTAGTAACACCCATATTTGAACCTAAATCCTCTTCATGGGCCATTTACATTCCCATTCAATACCATTTTCCGAATATTTTTGACAACCCCATAAACATGATACCTCTTTACGGAGGGCTCTTTTAATATGCTATTTTATTTCATTGAACAAACACATTTTGAATCCCAACAAACTCAGAGTTCCGTTCTGTCGAAGAATCAGGTGGGCAACCCAATGATAAACCTACCAAATTTGGCAATGGTGTTAATCCCATAGAAATGGTCTTGGGGATGTTTTTCCATGTCGCAGCCGCGAATCCGCCCTTTTTCCACTAAGTAGGCTTTGCTTTGATGAAGCTGGAGCCGCCCCGCACTGCGCAAGCGCGCCGCGAGTTCGTGCGCGCTGTGACGTTTCCTGGCGGTGGTTGATGGATGGTGATGGGATGGGATGCACCGAGGAGTTCGGGCTAAAATGCTTCCGAAATCAGTGTTTTTTTTTTTCAAAAGACAAACATCAAAAAGGACTGTTTCTTGAAGTTTTCTTCTCATTTTCTTGAGAGAAAATGTTGAGAAAACTTCCCAGCTTCAGCAACCGAGGTATTGGCCTGAATATCCTGAGGTGTGGATCTGTGGACCCAAAAAAGGTACTTGTCTAGCTGAGGCTTGTGGAAAGTCCTGGGGTGGCGAGTGAGGTCTTCACTTCGTTTTCGAAGAGTTTGGGATTCAGTCATTTGGGTATGGCCCATTCCCAGTGAAGAGAGATGGTACGTGATGTTTCCCGCCTCACCCCCAGTTACGACTTGCTTGTGGCTTAGCGAGCAGGCCTTGCTGAATATCGGCCGTGAGCTGATGAAGAGAAAACGATTTGAAGTCGCTGTGACTCGGCAGGTGTTTTTTGTTTTGGGTGGGTTTGTTATGTTTTATTGATTTGTTATGGTTTCAGATGCTTCAATCCATCCATCCACCCATAAAGTCATCCATCCATCCGTCCGTCAGTCCGTCCGTTCGTCCATGAAACCATCCATGCAGATAGATAGGTATAGAATGATATAGAATGATATAGAATGATATAAAATGGTATAGAATGATATAGAATGATATGGAATGATATAGATAGAACGTGATATTGATATACAGACATGTCATACATATTCTCAGTTATAAGATCCGGCCTCCAGGTTCGCACCTTGAACACGGCCTTGAAGTGGCAGCCCGGCAACGAAGACATCGCCGACTTCGCCGAGCAGGTGCAACAAAGAAAATTGCGAGTCGCGAGCGAATTTCGATGAATTCCTGGATAAAATGGGTAACATATGGATAATATGGATTAATATATGGATAACATATGGATAACATCCAATTCTAAACTTCATCATATACCTAGTATCCACGGAATCCACGTATAATGATGTATAATGTATGTTTTCAAGCTTTCCGTTTTCATTTTTCTTTGGGTTACAAAAACGGGACGTGTGGAAAGCATCGTTTCCTGTAGTATTTCTAGTCAAATGTGAAGGTATCTTGTAGATTTTCCCGTATCGATCAAGATGGACATTGAAACTTACATCGAAAATGATGAGATTTTGGAGAGTCAGGACTTAATCGCGTGGCTTAAAATGACTCCAACGGCGCTTTGATTTTTTTCGACGGAAATCGCGATTTTTAGGCCAGAAAAGCCATGGATGGACAGCTGAGTGAGCAAGAAATCAAAGAAATTGCCGCATGAGGCAAGCGGATTGCCGTGTGGATCGGAAGCACAAACAAACAAGTTGAGTCTGTGAGTCTGCCAATAGGGGCAATAGGTGTGATGGTGATCCATCCGGCAGGGCAGATCGCTGTCCAATTTTTCCCGCTGATGTGAGTTCCACAGATTGCAAGAGGAAGAACTGCACCTGTTTCAGTTTGTTGGTTCTCAATTTTTTTTGTCCACTTGGAAGCCTCTTAAGATTCTGCACCACCTAAACCAGCCAACAAAACCTCGAATCCGCTGCGGCCAGAGCAGTTTTAGTGCACCGCGGTCGTTGCGCTGCACCGGGCGTTGCGTACCAGACCACTAGACCTTGGAAGCTGCTAAATCTGAGCGATGCTCGTTTGACTCCACTTTGATGATTCAGTGCTACGGTTCCATTATCACGCTCATTCACAGGTAAATGCAATAGGATATGCACTATCCCCAATGACCCCTCGCATTTTTAGGCGGATTCAATGATCAATCTAGGTGGTTTACATACGAAACGCCGGCTCCAGTCGAAATGATGAAGAAAATGCCCGAGCATTGAAGCGTTGATAGGTTTTTTGGGGGGCATTTTTTCCTGAAGCATTGTGAATTATGAGAAGCATGATAATCATGATAATCCCATAATCTATCAGTTATTCATGATAATCATGATAATCCATAAGAGAGACAGGAGATGAAACACTTTCGAAAACGAAGATTTCTCCATCCTCAGCTTTGGCGTTT